>JAJTIZ010000189.1:0-61741 GCA_021365335.1 Phaeosphaeriaceae sp. PMI808 | reverse complement strand
TAAGGTCTCTATTCTAATCTTTAAACTTATCTTAGAACTCTATAAGGAGGAAGTAGTTAATCTACCCTCTATCCTTAATTAATATAAACTAGTTAAGGAGTACTATATTAATATATCTACTATTAATAAGTATATTTATAAGATTATAGGGTTAGTTAGTATATTTATCCTTATATAGCTTATAGAACTATATATAGTCTCTTAATTCCTTATAGGACGATATACTATTAGGTCGCGCGTTAATTAGCTTAGTTATAGGTAAGTCGCTCCCTATAGATAGTATATAGTTAATATAAATCTATTTCTAGGACTAAACCTTAGTAGATAAGTCTAGTATAGGATTTCCTTTAGATCTATTAGAAAGGCGCTACTCCTATTAGATAGGTGTCAGATTTGCAGGTGATCTGAGGTCGAACTCAGTCATCTACTGCTAGATGAGCGCATGAGATTTAGATGACAATCGAGATGACGATCGAGATGGCGATCGAGATGGCGATTGAGATGGCGATTGAGATGGCGATCAAGATGGGCACGTGCGCCACTAGCGCCACTAGTGATCGGAGATCGAACTCAGTCATCACAAGACTATCCGGAACCATAACCGAGATCACAGCCGGCATGGCCAACACCGGAGTCCGATGGCTCATAGCGTCATAGATGAGCTGCGCAGAACCGGTACCATCGAATAACTGCGTTGAGCTGGCTCAACTACTCAACAAGAGATGATGGATCTCCGCCCTCCGAACCGAGAGACCTCAACAAGCTCAGCAGAGATGGATATATAAACTGGTAGAAAGCGCAGTAGATAGAGGAACAGACAAGAAGAATGCACACACACAGAACAAGAACAACGCACACACACAGAGCAGATCAATTACTTCTATCAACACAGAACATTAATGGATAACAATTGAGAGCGTTTGCAGACAATCAATCAATCATTTACTGCATCATTTATCACAGTCTTTTATCATACACCTTGTTCCCATACTATGCACCTATTAAAACCCATCTCAAATCCGACAATAGGATAGTCCTAATAGGCGTTTCTATACTTTATACTAACGTTAGTTTCCTAGGCCTATTAAGATAGGGAAGGTTACTAATAGCTAGCTACTTCTTTTACTAGAATTAAGTCCTAGTAAGCTAGGGAAATTCCTCCTATAGGATATACCTTACTAATCTATAGTTTTTCAACTACTAATTAGTATTAATATAGTAAAGGTATTATAGGTGAATTAAGAACTATAGTTTTAGTATAATTGTAATTAATTTATTCTAGCTAGGTAGTACGCCTATAGTACTTATCCTTCGTACGCGCTTAGGAGCCGCTAAGGCTATAGCTAGGCCTAATTAAGTATTAGTCCTATATAACTAGCGACTCCTAATACTAATAGAGTTTATAATTAATAAGGAACTAATACCTAAGTAAATATAATAGGCTTAACTCCTAGTATCCTATAACTTTAAGATAGTCTATATTAAAGGAATAGAAAACTCTAGAGTAGATATACTAAGTAGAAGATTAGACTTTAAGGATAATATACTAGTACTAAGTAAAGTAATATTTAGAAAAGATAATATAAGAGTACTTATATATTATAATCTAAGACTAGTTATAAATATAGAACTAATAATATAAGAGTTAGAATAGATAAAATAGATTAAAGAAGTAATAAAAGTTTTAAAAGAAATAAAGAATATAAAGTAAATTACTAAGGAATAAGATATAATTATTCTAGTTTATAGATAAATTTATATACTTTAAATAATTTAAAAGAAGTTTATTAGATAATTCTATAAGTTATTAGTATTTAGATACTCGAGAATTAAGAAGACTCTAAAAAGATTAATAGAAGAGTATTACTTTCTATATATAAGAGCTTTAGTTAACTAAGTACTAGCTAAATATATAGACTACTACTATAATAAATATATATAGTATCTACTATATAAAGAACTATAACGAATAGAGTTAGTAGAAAGATTATAGGGAATAATTTTACTAGACTTTATAGTTAAGCTACTAAAATTAAAAGACCTACTAATAAAAGTAACCTATAATATAATACTAGTAGTAGTAGAGAAACTTACCTACTACTTATATTTTATCCTATACCTAGAATAATTAAATATAGAATAATTTATATATATAATACTAAGAGAAATACTATTAGAATATAGAATCTTAGATAAAATAATCTTAGATAAAGATATTAAATTTATATCTAAGTTTTAGAATATAGTAATAGTAAAACTAAGAATTAAGCTAGGAATATTAATAGTATTCTATCTATAAATAGATAGATAAATATAGAGAATAAATTAGATACTAGAATAATACCTATATATATATCTAAACTATAAGTAAGATAACTAGGTAGTATTATTACTAATAGTCTAACTAGCCTATAATATATTATAGTATAGTATAATAGGATTAATAGTATTCTATATAAACTATAGATTTAAGCTATATATAGTAGTAGAACCTAAAGAACTAACTTCTTATAGCTAAAGAGTAGAAGAAATAGTAAAAAAATATAGGAAATTTAGAAATAAATAAAGTAAGATACTTAGTTCTTATACTTTAGAATAGATAAATACTATAATAGGAAATATAAAGAGAGACCTAGCTTTATAATAGGAAAGAAAGTCTAGCTACTATAAAAAAATATAAGAAGCTAAAGGCTTAGTAAAAAACTAGATTATATTAAGATAAGACTCTATAAAATTCTAGAGTAAATTACTCTAATTAGCTATAAACTAAGATTATCTACTAAAATAAAGAGATACCTAATCTTCTATATATTACTATTAAAAAAGGTACTATAGAATATAGAACTAACTACCTATAAAGCTATAATATATAGATAAGATAATAAAGAATAGGAAGTAAATAAGATTAAGAAATAAAAATAAAGAAATAGAAAGAATTATTACCTAATTAACTAGAAAGGAGCTAATACTAAGAGAGAACTATAAAAGAATTTATAGGAGTTAGAAGAAAATCTAAGCCCTATATTACTAAAGGACTTCTAAAGTTAAAACTAAACTTAGATCTACTTAATAGTAAATTAAGAAAGTTATTAAAGTCTACTTCTAGAGTTATACTACCTAAGCCTATAAGAGGAATAATATTAATACTAAAGATTATACTAATATTTAACCTACTTTCTATATCTAGAAGAATAGCTTCTTCTACCTCTTTCTTATCTAATTAAGTCTTTACCTTATAAAGATAAGATAACTTTATCTAAATCTTAGATAAATACTTAGTTATCTTAGATATAATCTACTTATAGGAGGCCTTAGCCTTAGTAATCTATTTATAAAGTAATACTTAAGCCTAGTTAATAGATTACCTTAGAAATACTTAGTCTAGGAGTATAAATATTACTTATATACTTATAGTTAGCTATAGAGATACTAGAGGAAGTATAAGAGGAGTAAATATTTATATAAATATATACCTTATAAGCTTTACTATCTTTTAAAGAAGTAATATAAGAAAGACCTAACTAATAGTAATAGAAATATAGTATAACTTTAATACTATTATAAAGAATATAGTTAGCTAGTTTATAATAGTAAGTAGAGGATTTAGAAGGTATTAGAAATACTAAACTAGTAAATAAAGAAATCTCTCCTACTTATAATTAGATTATAGAGTAGAATAACTTAAACTCTAAGAAGAAAGAAGAAGGAGATAGTATTATAGGTAATTCTATATTAGTATTACTAGACCTACCTTCTATCGATTTAGATAATAACCTAGAAATATACTATCTATATATAATATTAGATTATAGGTATTATAAGTCGAATAGCTTAGGAATAAGTAGGAGATAGATTATTAATTTAAAGCTATATAGAGAGAGCGCTATATATATATATAGGAAGCTCGAATAGCTTACTTATATAATGCGTACTCGCGTACTCCTATATTAAGCTACGCTCCTCTATTTTAAGTTAAGCTCGTAGATATTAGGTATACCTAATATCTCTATAACTAAGGTTAAGCCGAGCTTAATTATAATAATAGGTAACCTAATATTATAGACTATAACCTTAATATATAACTAATCTATAATCTATATATACTAAGTAATTATAGATTATAGATTACTCCTAGTATATAGGTATATATTTTATATATAGATAGAAAGGTTATAGTTAAGATTAATAAGCTTTTTTACTACTACTTTAGATTATTATACTTAGTAAAGCTCTTATCTACTATATAATTATATTAACTATACCTTTAACTATCTTTATACCTTTCTATTAACTTAGCCCTAGTATCTCTACTACTTATTAGTAAGTAGTACCTACTATATACTTACTTATAAACTACTTTATAGGTAATTAATTAATTCTAGCTATAGTACGCGTATATAGGAGCTACTAAAGCTATAGCTAAGCCGAATTAAGTATTAGGTATAGCTATAATTATCTACTATAATATTATAATTATACTTATAATTTATTAATAAATATAAAAAAAATTATACTTAATAAGAAAATAATATTAGTTAGAACTAAGGTAGCCTAGTCTATATTAACTATACTCTAATATAGTCTAATCTATTACTAGTATTAACCTAATAAATTTAAATTAGATTAGATTAGATTATTATATAAAGTAATCTAATTCTAACCTAACTTCTATCTATTTATTAGCCTAGTCGAGAAAGTATTTCTATAACTAATAAAAGTAAGTTTAAAAAAAATCCTAATAGGCTAAAAAAAAAAAAAAAAAAAAAGATCTTTTCTCTTTATTATATTTTAATAGCTAGGTTACTAACTATTATATTAGGTTAAAAAAAAATTTAAGTATAGAAAGCTATTTAGGTAAGAAGGAGATCTAATCTAGAGTTTATTAGAAACCTAATTAATACTAAAACTCTAGATTCTCTTTACTATATCTATATAGTACTTAATAATAATATTAAAAGTATATTAAATAAAATAAGTTATATAACTTAATTTATATTACTTTTAGTATTATAAAAGAACTAGTTAATAGATCTTTAATCTAAGATTTTAAAATACTAATAAGTATACTAGAGTAAAGTTATTAATAAGATAATAGTAAAATTTATAATATTATTATATATAAGCTTATAGAAATATAGGAATATAAGAGATAATTATATTATATTATAAGGTATCTAAGGTATAAGATATACTATAATAATTAAGTCTAGGTCTTAAGAGGAGAACTCTTAGTAAGGGATAACTCTTAGTAAGAGATAACCCTTAGTAAGGGATATACTAGAGGAATAGCCTAAACTCTTATAGGTTACCTAGGTTTATATACCCTCTTTAATTTAAAGGTAGCTAAGAACTAATAATTAAGATATAGTAAAGATTAAACCTCTTCTAGGTATATATATAATTAGGAACTAGTTACTAGGTTTTAACTAAAGTATATTAAGCCTTATTAAAAACCTAGTAGGAAAAAGGTACTACTAGTAATTAGTATTTTTAAGCGTTAATAGTTTAAAGAAAAAGAGTAATAGTCTATAATTAATTAGTAAGTATACTAGTATATAGAGATATACTTATTAATTAAGAGTAGTATTACTAGGAATTAGGATCTAGACTTAAGTAGTTATACTAGGAAGAGTAGTATCTAAACTTATAAGTTTATACTAAGAAGAGTAGTATCTAGACTTACTAATTTATACTAGGAAGAGTAGTATCTAGACTTACTAATTTATACTAGGAAGAGTAGTATCTAGATATATTTACTAGGAATAGTATCTAGTCTTTTACTAATAGACTTCGCCTTAGAATTTAGTATATATAATACTAGGTTATAGTATACTAGAGAGTAACTTCTAGGACTCCTAGCTACTACTACTAATAGTCTATAAAGATAGAGTATTATTAGTCTAATAGAATATCTTCTAGAGTAGAATTAATAATTTAGTTAGAAGGACTTTATATTTACTCTATAGTAGACTTAATTATATATACTATATAGGACTTATAGATTAATTATACTACTACTAAGTATATTAGACTTTAAGTTATACTACTACCTTAAGAGAGGCGTATTAGGTAGTTATAAGTATTTATAAGAGAGTAGTTACTTACTTTTAGTTCTATATATAATACTACGCGTACTATATATATATATATATAAATTATTTATTTATTTAATTTACTTATTAGAGACTAGTAGGTTAGAGCTAGTAGTAGTAGGGACTTAGGAGTAGTTAAGAAGAGACTTCTAATTAACGAACTTTTATTTAAGGAGAAGCTTAGTAAGACTATCTACTAGTTAAGACTTTATATTAATATACGTAACTTTAAGAGTATTAGATTAAACTACTTTATATAGCTAGTAATAATAAATATTAATATAGTAAAGAGTAGTCTTTAGTTTTAGAGCTTTAGCTATAAGGAGGTAAATTATCTACTAGTTATTATAGAAGAGGATTTAGTTATTATCTAGATAAAGACTAAGGTTATATAATACTCTCTACTACTAGATATACTTAGTACCTATAGATAAAGTAGTAATTAATTTAGCTTTAGTAGTTAATTTAGTAACGTAGCGTTAGAGAGTTACTTTCTAGTCGATTAGTCTACTAAAAAGATAGAAGATATAGGCTTATAAGGATTTATAGGTAGCCTTATAATTAGTATAAGAAGTATTAGTTTCTCTAAAGAAATCTAGTTTATCTTAATTAATAATTTAAATTATATAGTTAGTCTTAGAAGCTAAGTAGTATAGTATAAGGTCTTTTTTATAAAATAAGTATACTAGGTATTAGTATATAGCTACTAGATATATAGTAGAAGGATTTATAAGGAATTCTATAAGTTTTAAATAAGCTTTAGTAATATAAGGCTTAGTAGCTCTAGTAGTATAGCTAATTAATCTAACTATTTAAGCGTACTAGTATATATTAGTATTATTCTTAACTTTAGTAGAGGGAAGTAGTTCTTCTAATAGTAGAGAAGTAATAGGAGCTTTTATCTATAGCTTAGGCGAAGGATATCTATAATAGATAGTTTTAATATAGTCCTTCTAGGATAGCTAAATATTACTATTATCCCTATCTCTATATATAGTAATACTATAAAAGGTCTATAGATTATAGTCTTAAAGATTAGTAATCTTATAATATTTATAGAGCTTATACTTAAATTCGTCTAGATTAGTAGAGTAGCTAGGTTTTACTATAGTAATAATATTATCTATATAAAAGAAGATAATTAGACGATTATTTTTCTAGAGATAATTATAGTTAAGAACTAGAGTAAGGCTAAAGGTTTAAAGAGTTTATATAAGATTCTTATACTAAAGAATAGGAGAGGTCTTAAGACTATATAGAGCTTACTATAGTTCCTAGATATATAGTTTATTATTAAAGCCTTCTAGTTAATAAGTAAAGACTAGTTAAAGAAGGGATATATTTATAAACTCGTTAATAGTATAAAATTATCTAATCTCTAGGTTAAAGTAGGTAGTAATTATAATAAGGGCGCGAAAGATTTAGATAGTAAAGGTAGCTATATAAGTATCTTTAATAGTTATTTAAAGATTACCTCTATTATAGATATATACCTTATACTTAAGAAGATAACTATCTAAGTTAAACTTATACTTAAATACCTATATAAGAGGAAGGATCTCTAGAGTAGAGATATTAAGTTCTTAGATATAATACTTAATATAGGTTAACTTATATTAGATTATATTAAGTTCCTTAGAGTAGGTATTAATAAATCCTTATTTAAAGATATCTAAGAGCTTTTAGATATCTAACTAAAATCTTAGCTTAATTAGAAGTTAAGATTAATAAAATCTAATCTTAGGAGCTAAAGAGGAGGTAGTAATAAAAGAAGCCTAATAAGTAGAGACTATATTAGCTAAGCGAGTATACTTTAATCTATTAGTAATAATATTTAAGAGTTAAATATACTAATTAGTTTAGTATTTATACTTATATTTAGGTAGACCTTTAGATATTTAAGAGTCTATAGAGACTAGAGAGGGATAAGAGTTTACTAGACTACTAGATAGGTCCTAAGTTATTACTAGTATTATAATAGAAAGTAAGGCTAGAGTATTTAACTCCTATTCTTCCTTAGATAAGGCTAATAAGAGAGTTTTATTATTAGTAAAGTTCTAGTACTTAATATAATTAATTATCTCTATAAGATAATTACTAGATATAAGTAGATCTTTATTAGATCTAAAGAATTAAGATTTATTAAAGGTAATATCTCTAGTATATATAATTTTACGTTAATAACTATAAGATAAGGCTTTAAGTAGCTATATATAATATATATTATAGGAGTCTTACCTAATAAGATAACTAATAAGAGTATAAGGGCTAAGTTTATCTATCTACCTAATTTTCTTATAGAGCGCGTATATATAGTAGCTATATATAGAGGGGTAATAGCGAAAAGTAGTAATCGATTTTTTAATATTTTTTAATATATTATAGCTCTATAGAAAAAATTATTAAAAATATAGGAGATACCTAGTTTTATAGCTAAAGATCTCTTCTTTCTTTTTAGCGTATAATATTTATATAAAAGTTAATAAATATTACGTAATTTATTATTAAACTAGGTAGGTTTTTTTAGGTTATTTATAAATTGTATAACTTTTTAATTTACGTATAAAAAAGTCTAATTTTTTAACTATACTTATTTAGGCTAAAAAAGATTATATAATTAAATTTTTACTATATATTACTTAGTTAGTTATATTTTTTTATTTAATTGAAAAAAAAGTAAAATTTAAAAAAATATTAAGCTTACGTAATATATTACTAAAATATTAGTCTATAGTCTATAAGTAAGAAATATTTTTTAGTTTTCTATCTTACCTTCTATATTCTTAAAAATAGCTAAAAATCTTTTAAAATTCGAATCTTAAGTTTAGCTTCTATTAGAAGCTAATACTCTACTTAATATAATTAGTAACGTTCTTAAAAAAGATATTAAATCTATTTATAATACTATTAAAAGGATTAAATCTAAAAGGAGTAAAAAGGAGGTAGATAAAGGGGTAATTAAAAAGAAGGTAACTCCTAGGTAAAAAAGAGTTATTAAAAGAGATATAATTTAGTCCCCTAAAAAGATTAATAATAGATTAATAATAGAAAATAATTTAGGAGTTAGTAAAAGGAGTTTATAAAGAGTACTTAAAGAGGAGGGAGTTACTACTAATATAGCTACTAAAAAGGCTATTATTTTAGCTAAATTAGCTAAATTAAGAGTTAAATACGCTAAAGAGTAGCTTAAGAAGCTAGAAGAGAAGGAAATTAATCTTAAAAAGATTATATTTTTAGACGAAAGCTCTATATAAAGGGGGTATAGAGCTAGGTAGGAGTACTATCGAAACTTTAGCTCTATAAAGGCTAGAAGGTAATTAGTTTCTATAACTAATAAAAGTAAGTTTAAAAAAAATCCTAGTAGGCTAATTTATTCTATATTTTATAGTAAATTTTTCTATATAATTAGTTTTTTAATAGCTATAATACTAATTAAGATATAGCTAGAGATATAACTATCTTAGTATAGGAAGCTATTTAGATAGAAGGAAGATCTAAATTTATCTTTATAAGAGACCTAATATCTTCTATACCTTTTAATAATAGAAGATATATATAAGAGGTACTTAATCTAGTACTTAAAAAGTATATAAAATGTAGTAAGTAACCTATCTCTATTTTACTCTATTATATATATATTAGCTATATTTCTAGATTATATACTAATTATCTATATAGGGTAGAAATTTCAGCAAGATAACTATAAACTCTATAAAGCTAAGCCGGTTAAGGATTAGTTTAAAAGGAATAAAGTTAAGCTTTATCCTTACTCTACCTATAGTCTAGATCGAAATCCTATTGAAAATATATAGAGTATACTTAAAGATAGGCTAAATAAACGCCCTAGAAAGAGCTTAGGGATTAGAGTTAACGAAAGGAGTATAAAGGTCTTTAAGGAGGCGATAAAGGAGGAGTAGCTAGCTATAGCCTAGTTAGCTATAGATAACTGTATATTATCTCTCCCTCGGCGATATATAGTAGTAAAGATAGCTAAGGGTTATTAAACTAAGTATTAGCTTAGTTAAATATA
This sequence comes from Phaeosphaeriaceae sp. PMI808, assembly GCA_021365335.1. Taxonomy (NCBI): domain Eukaryota; kingdom Fungi; phylum Ascomycota; class Dothideomycetes; order Pleosporales; family Phaeosphaeriaceae; species Phaeosphaeriaceae sp. PMI808. The sequence goes on along the minus strand of JAJTIZ010000189.1, from coordinate 51,619 downwards.
TAATTATACTCCTTAACGCGTAAAAACTAAAAGTTTCTATATAATATAAACTAGGAATACGATTTAGCTAAAAGTCTAGTATATTATAGTTATACTATTACTATATTATATATATAAAATATAGCTAAAAAGATACTAAAAATAAAAAGTAGTAGCTCTCTAAAGTAGAAGAAAAAAAAACCCCTAACTTTAGAAAGAAATAGAAGTCCTATATATACTTAATAATTAGAATCTAAAATTTTAAAAAGAATATTATAGTTCTTCTCTTTAATAATCTCTATCTCTTATATTTTTAATTTTTTTTTTCGCTAAGTAATAATACGTTAAAAAATATTAAAAAATCGATTACTTCTTTTATTAGATAAGAGGCGCAGGTTAGAGATTATAAGAAAATAGAAATAAGTATAATTATATAATATAACTCTAATAGAGGTAAAATTAATATACAATAAAGTCTAGGATAAGTATATAAGGAAATCTCTATAGCTTATAATATAGAATAAGAATAGATAGATTAATCTTTAAGATTAATATAATTTAACTTTTATTATATATATTTATTATAAACCTATATAGATCTAAGTACCTATCGAATACTATCTTAAATCTAATAACTATATATACTATAGAGAAATAGGTTATATAGCGCGCGAATATATAAATATAGTATCCTTATATACCTTAGCTATAGCTCTACTATACTAATCTAGAAAGGAAAATACTAAGATCTTTTTAGAAAACTAACCCCCTCTAACCTAAATCCTAGTTAAGAGGTAGTATAGATATACTTAGTAAGAGTTATTAATTAACTAGATTAGTAGGACTTAAATATCCTAGAGGATATAATACTCCTCTAATAGGTAATATATAAGCCTCTATTTAAAATACGTATATTTATAAAAAATAGTATATTTATATAGGTACTAGTTAATTTAGAGTATAAGTATTTTAGTAGAGTAAGTAAAGAGGTTATAGAGTAGGTAGAGACTAAGTATATTAGTATCCTACTAAGAGCTCTATAATAAGTAGTAGGCTTACTAAAAGGTATAGTAATTACTAGAGTAGTAATCCTATACTATAACCTAGATAGATAGCGATTATAATTACTAGTATATATAATACTAGGACTTAACTAGGACGTAATACTAGGATAACTATAGTTATAATATATAGGAGCTATACTAGATATAGACTAAGGAATAATAATAATATAAAGTAGGTAATATAATTATAAAAGAATACTAGTAGTAATAGCTATTAAGTAAAATAGAAGTAATCTATAACCTATAAATAGTAGGATTAAAGCTATATAAGTAAAAGAAGGAAAATATAAAGTATTCCTACTATTAGGAGTTACTAGTTAATAATAGGCCTAATACTTAATTAGGCCTAACTATAGTATTAGTAGCTCCTACGCGCGTATATATAGGATAAATACTATATACGCGCTACCTAGCTAGAATTAATTAATTACCTATATACCTAGTAACTATAGTTCTTAATTTACCTATAATACCTTTACTATATTAATACTAATTAGTAGTTAAAAAACTATAGATTAGTAAGATATATCCTATAGGAGTAATTTCCCTAGCTTACTAGAACTTAGTTCTAGTAAAAGAAGTAGCTAGCTATTAGTAACCTTTACTATCTTAATAGGCCTAAGAAACTAACGTTAGTATAAAGTATAGAGACGCCTATTAGGACTACTCTATCTAGATAGGAGTAGCGCCTTTCTAATAGATTTAAAGGAAATCCTATACTAGACCTATCTACTAAGGTTTAGTCCTAGAAATAGATTTATATTAACTATATACTATTTATAGGAAGTAACCTACCTATAACTAAGCTAATTAACGCGTAACCTAATAGTATATTATACTATAAGGAATTAAGAGATTATATATAGTTCTATAAGCTATATAAAGATAAATCTACTAACTAACTCTATAATCCTACGAATATATATATTAATAGTAGATATATTAATATAGTAGTTCTTAACTAGTTTATATTAATTAAAGATAGAAGGTAGATTAACTACTTCCTTCTTATAAAGTTCTAAGATAAGTTTAAAGATTAGAATAGAGACTTTATTAGCGCGATTAACCTATAGATTTATAAGATAATAAAGGAGCTCTTCTATAAGCGTAGAGTATATATACCTATTAATACTTATAAGATAATTATAGAATAGTTTACTAAACTCCTTACTAGAAAGGACTACCTAATATAGCCTAAGAAAGAACTTAGTATCGCGATACTTAATCTAAACTTTAAGTATTAATAGATAGTATAGTAATAAAGTACTCTAATAAGCTAACTAAGTAGCTATAGGAGAATACTACCCCTATATTAACTAGCTCCCTAGCTACCTAGTATAGGCGTACTTACTAACCTTATTAAGCTCTACTCTAATAATATAAAGTTTACTAGTAACCTCTATAATATACTTAATATTAGGCTAAATATCTTCTATAATCTCTATACTAAAGATAGCGTTATCTTAGAATAATATAATATAGTACTTAGTACTATACTTAAGGGAAAAGTATAGTTATTCTATTACTAATATCTTATATAGAAGGTACTAACCTTTATAGAGATAATTACTAAGATCTAATAATACTTCTATATACTAGAGAATTATTATAGAGGTATATAGTAAGAAAGAACTAATAGAAAAAATAGCCTTTTTAACGTACTATATCTTACTTAATATAAAAGCTATAATTATAAAAAATAGCTAGTTTTAAAGAGAAAAACTAGTTCGTTTAGACTAGGCTTTAGAAAAGAAATTACTAAAAAGGGTTAACGTGTTTTATAAGTAAGTAGCTACCCTAAGCGAGTGGCTACCCTAATTTTACTAGTAAAAATCGATAAATTACTACCTAATATCTCTAGAACGACTTAGTAGAATAAGCTAGAAATTTTACTAGTAATAGATATATATATATTCTATAATCTATTAGAATTTAAAGTTTATAGCTCTTATATTACGTAAGCTATTAAAGCTTAAAGTAAGTTTATCTACTATTATTACTTTAGTATATAACTAAATAAGCTATTATACTATAGCTTTATAATTTTAAATATAGATTTTAACTAACGTAAAGCACTACCGAACCCGTCACTATTTTCCTCACTAAAAAAGGCCATTTCTTAGTACTCCTATCTTAAGAACTACTAGATAGAATTCTCTAAAAATTTAATATAGTAGTTATATATATATAGGTATAGTTTATCTAAAATATTAGAGAATTCTATCTAGTAATTATAGATATCTTAATTATAGACCCCTATAATTTAGTATTTCTTTAATAACTACTTTATTATATAAGCTAGAACTTAGAAATTCTAGAATTATAATAGCTATATAGGTGTAGCTACTATATTAAATTTTTAGAGAATTCTATCTAGTAGTTATTAAGATAGGAGTACTAAGAAATGGCCTTTTTTAGTAAGGAAAACAGTAACGGGTTCGGTAGTATAACGGGTTCGGTAGTGCTTTATATTATATTAGATATAATTATTTAAAAGTAAGATAGGCTATACTCGATTAGTAGTAGTACCTATAAGGGTTAGAAGAACTAAGCGAGATAGACTTTTATCTTTAATAACTTAGTTAATATAAGAGATATCTCGATACAACTATATTATAAGGTATAGAATAGATAGTTCTATATATAGTTAAAGTTATAGTATATTATAATTAGAATCTAGAAAGTTATTAAGTAAAAACCTATTTCTTAAGCTACTCTACCTCTTACACTAATAGCTTACGTAATATAAGAGCTACTAACTTTATATTCTAATAGATTATATAATATATATATATCTATTACTAGTAAAATTTCTAGCTAATTCTACTAAGTCGTTCTAGAGATATTAGGTAGTAATTTATCGATTTTTACTAGTAAAATTAGGGTAGCTACTCGCTTATAAAACACGTTAAGCTTAAATATCTTAGTAAAGTAAGGGTATTTTTTTTTCTATTTTTTAAAGTTATATAACTATTTTATTTATATATAAAAAAGTTTAATTTTTTAACTATTCCTAGTTAGGCTAGAAAAGATTATATAAGTAAATTTTTACTATATATTTCTTAACTATATTAAATTTTAAATCAAAGAGAAAAAAATTTAAAAAATAGATAACTAGTATACTTATATAATATATTACTAAAATACTAGTATAGAGTTAATAAATTAATATCTTTTTTAATTTTTACTTTTACTTCTCTAAATCCTTGAAAATAGTACTAAATCTCTTAAAACTCGAAGTAAACGTTTAGCTTCTATTAGAAGCTAAAATACCCCCTAAAGAGATAGCTACTATCTTAAAAAGAGATAAAGAGTGTATTTATAATATAATTAAAAGAATTAAAAGAAAAAATACTATAAAAGAGAATAGTATTATTAAGAAAAGAGGAAGAGAAAATAGGATAACTAAGAGAGTAAAAAGAATTATTATAAGAGATATAATTTAAAGCCCTAAGAAGATAAATAAGAGATTAATACTAGAAAATTATCTTAGTATTAGTATAAGAAAGTTATAAAATATTTTAAAAGAGGAGGGAGTTACTACTAATAGAGCTACTAAAAAAGTAATAATTTTAGCTAATTTAGCTAAATTAAGACTTTAGTACGCTAAAGAGTAATTAAAGTTAGTAGAAAAAAATAGATTTAGTCTAGAAAAGATTATATTTTTAGACGAAAGCTCTATATAAAGAGGGTACGGAGCTAGATAAGAGTACTATAGAAAAGTTAGTAAAATAGAGGCCGGACGCTAATAAGTCTCTATAAATAATAAAAGTAAGTTTAGAAAATTCCTAGTAGGCTATTTTATTATATTTTCTATCTAGTTCTTTTTTATTTAATTAGTTTTTTAATAGCTATAATACTAACTAAATTATAGCTAGAGATATAGCGATCTTAGTATAGGGATCTATTTAGATAGGAGGATAATCTTAATTAATCTTTATAAGGGACCCTATAAATACTTTAACTTTCGATAATAGAAGATATATACGAGAGGTACTAAATCTAGTAGTTAAAAAGTATATAAAACGCGGTTAGTATTACTATCTCTTTTTACTCCTTTATCTATCTATATATATATATTAGTTATTTTTCGAGATTATATACTAATTATCTATTTAGGATAGAGATTTCAATAAGATAACTATAAAATCTATAAAACTAATACTATTAAGAGTTAGTTTAAAAGAAATAGAGTTATACTCTATCCTTACCCTACCTATAGCCTAGATTTAAATCTAATTGAAAATATATAGAGTTTACTTAAGGATAGGCTAAATAAACGGCCTAGAAAGAGTTTAGGTATAGGGATTAATTTAAATAGTATAGAAGATTTTAAGCTTACTATAATAGAAGAGTAGAACGCTATAAGCTAGTAGGCTATAGATAATTATATACTATCTTTACCTAGAAGGTAGGAGGCTATTAGAATAGCTAAAGGCTATTAGACTAAGTATTAGTCTTATCTAATATATATTTATTAACTAAAGTCTAAAAAAACCGAGTTTCTTTATAAATATTAATATAGTAATATAATATATTTATAAACCTAATATATAATAGGTTTTATATAGATAATTAATCTATATAAAATATAGGAAAAAAGATACTTAAAATAAAAAGTTATAAGCCTTTAAATATAGCTTAAAAAGATACCCCTATTTTATTAAGCTACTATAGCTTAGATATACTTAATAAGCTATAGATTTTTATCTAAGCTAAAAGAGGAAGATTTTCGTATTAAAAATATATAGTTTTATAGTTATAGCTCTTATATTAAGTAAGATATAGTATATTAAGAATAGCTATTTTTTCGATTAGTTCTTTTTTATTATATACCTCTATAAGTAGTATAGCTATTCCTATAGTCTACCTTATAGTTAGCCTTACTAAATATAATAAGCTAACTAATAGACTTATAGTAAATCTCTTTAGAAGTTAAAGAAGGTACTAGGCTCTTATTACTAGAGTCTCTTTTAAGTATATATTAACCTATATAATAGAGAGTAGAGTAAGTAGGAGTAGGCTATAACTTAGTTAGGTAGTTATCTAGAAAAGGTAGAAAAGACCTACTAGGGTAGGCTAATCTCTATAGTAACTAGGGAAAAGATCTAGTAGAGGCTAAGAAGGATTATCTCTATTACTTCTACTAGCCTAATATACTATTAAAGCTAGGTAAAGTAAGTATATAATATTAGCTATATATTAAGGTAGTATAACCTATTAGATACTAAAATAGTAATAGTATAGAGGAAGTATAGTAGAGAAATATATAAATAAAGGGCTAGAGTAAAATAAGTAGTAGGGGGGTATATATACTAAGCGAACCTATATAGTAAAATAAAGATACTATACTAGTTAATAGTATAGTAGTATATAAACTCTAAACTAAAAATAATACCTAGTAGTTAGAAGAGGAGTATTATTAGATTTATAGGTACCTTTAATAGTTTACCTTAATCTAGATAATTATATAATAAAAGGATATAATTATAGTATATAGTAAAAAGATAATTAATTAATATATAACGTATTTTACTACTAAGTAGGTAGTACTACTAAGTAGGTAGTTTTTACTTAGTATAACTATCTCTCTTATCTACCTAAGATATCTTAATAACGTAATATAATACTATCTAATCAAGAAGATAGAATTAATCTTACTCTTAAGGCCTATTATATATACTAAATTTAGAGGCTCTAATACGCTACTAGTATATTTAGTATACCTTATTTAACCCTTAAGTATTAATACTATAGATACGCCTATTAACTACTTATACCCCCTAATAGCTAGAAGCTTACCTCTACTAAAGAGGAGATAGTTATCTAATATATCCTTAACCTTAACGTATAAGGTTTTATACCTCTAAAGGCTAAGGTTAGAGATATAGTAAATAAGATACTAGCTAAGTAGGGTATAGAGCTAGTAGGTAAGAACTAGGTAGATAGGTTTATAGCGCGTAAGGAAAGGCTTAAGATAGTATTTAATTATATAAAGGATATCTAAAGGATTAAGTAGGAGGATTCTAAGATTATAGGCGCGTAGTTTAAGCTTATAGAGGAGATAATAGCTAAGTATAGTATCTATAACGATAATATATATAACTTTAATAAGACTAGCTTCTAGATAGGTATTATTAGCTCTATAAAAGTTATTATAGGCTTAGAGAAGTATATAAGGCCTAATCTTATCTAGCTAAGTAATTAGGAGTAGGTAACTATTATCTAGAGTATCTACGCTATAGAGTATATAATCCTACCCTTTATTATTTATAAAGGATATATCTATATCTTAGTATAGTATAAAGAGGCTAATATCTCTTATAATTAGAAGCTTTTAGTCTCTAAGAATAGATAAATAAATAATAAGCTTAGAGTTACGTAGTTAAAGTACTTTAACGCGTAGTAGTCTAAGAAGGCTTATAGTAAGAGTAGTTAAGATAGGGCGCTAGTAACTTAACATTACTATAGAATATATAGAGGAGCTAGATATAATACGCGAACCTATAGGTAGGTTAAGGAGGTAACTTCTAAATTAGAAGCTAGTATATAGTATATATTTTTAGATAGTAGTAGTAAAGAAATTAATTCTAAGTAATATAAGATAGTTATACTAAGTAAAAACTACTCGCTTAGTAGTACTACCTACTTAGTAGTAAAATACGTTAGTAATAATTAAATTAATTAATAACTCTATTCTCTCTTCTTTAATTACTCTACTACTCCTCTATATACTTATCTCTACCTAGTATACTAAAGTTTACTAGTATAGATAGTAGAGATCTATTATCTTAGTTATTATAGTTCAGCCCTATACTATTTAGATTATTATATAATAGTCTACTATATTTAGTATAGATTAATAGAATTTAGGTATACCTAATTTCTATTAATTAGCTCGCTTAGCTATTAGCGTAGCGCTAGCGTAGTACTAGTATATAATCGTCGATTACTCTATCGCTAGATCTCTCTATTATATATCTAATAAGTATATATACTAAGTAAACCTATATAGTAAATAAAGGTACTATACTAAGGTAGTAGTATAGTAGTATATAAACCCTTAACTAAGACCTAAACTAAGACTAAATAATACCTAAAAGAATAAGTAAAGAGGTATATTATAGTCTTAACTTTACTTAAACCTTTAAGCTTAGGTAATTAGAGTAGTATATATAGTAGGAAGAGAATATACTCTCTCTCTTCTTCTTAAAATACTTAATGTAACTTATATACCTAATAAAATAAATATCTTAGGGCTAGTTTATAATAATTAGAGTATATTAATATATATATCTTCTAATTAATACTTAGATTTACCTATTATAACTAAGGTATTCTAAGAATTATATCTTATTTATTACTAATAACTATAATATTAAAGGTTACTAGTTCTTCCTATTCTATAAGTACTAATTATTATTCTTTAGTTTTATAGGTAATAGACTATTAGAATTCCTCTCCTTCTATTATATAGAGTATCTATAGATATCTTTTTATAATAGTAGGTACTTAATACTTTTTTATAAAATTTTATAAAGTAAAGTTCCTTATTACTCTACTATTAATAATTACTCTTATCTTAGTATTTCTATATCTTCTTATTAGGTAGATATATAGATCTTTAGGATTATATTATTTTACTCCTAGTATAGTATCTATACCTAATATTTAGTATTATTTTTTTATTTTATATATTTTAGATACTTATTCTATAGATAGTAATACTATATATAACCTAGGATATACTTAATTAGTAGTAGAGTTCCTAGTTTAATTCTTAAGTACCTAAGTCTATTCTAACTCTCTACTACTCTTTATCTATAGATTTCCTATACTAGGATATAAGTAGTTATTAGGTATTAATTTTCCCTAATTAGTATAGTTTTATAGGTCCTCTTTACTCCTATATATATTTTATATCTAGTTAAGATATATAAGGCCTATACTATTTTATAGTATACTAGGTATTATAAGTTTAGTTATTTATTATCTTCTAGAAAATATTTATTCTTTTAAGTATAGACTAGTAAATAGGTTAGGAGTATCTATTAATAGGTTAGAGTTAGGTTAGAGTTATATAAACTCTAGGTTTAAGTTAAGTTAGAGTTTCTATCCCTCTTAGTTAGATTAGGTTAGAGTTATATAGGTTCTAGGTATAGATTTAGTCGAATTTAGTACTAGTATAGGTATAGGTTAGATTAGAGTACCTATTAGGTTATATTATATTATAAAATATTATATATATTAAATATATTTAGAATCCTAATTAGGCTATATTATATTTTTTAGATATATTTTATATATATATAAATTTAAGGTTTTTTATAATATTTAATTAGAGTCTATACTACTATAAGATTTAAGGAAGTTTTAGAGGTTATTTAAATTAGATAATATTAGACTATAATAAATCTATATAATAAACTTAATAATTCTAATTAATTAATTAATAGAAGTAATTAATTAATATCTATATATCTCTTTCCTATACTTTTCTAAATATTTATATATCTATCTCTATTAGGTATACTAAGGTCTCTTAGTATAGATAGTAGAGATCTATTATCTCTATTTTAGTAGTTAAGCTAACTTAATATAGCTTTTCTAATAGCTACTCTAGTTATTATAGCTATTAATTATAGTACTATACTAGGCGCTAGCGCTTTTATAGTAGTAGCCTTAGAGACTTATCCTCCTTACTTTCCTTCTCTATAGTCTCTATATCCTTAATCTAGTATAGTAGCCTAAATAAATCGTTTAGCTTATTAGCTAGTACCTTATTATTATCTTACTTAAGATCTAATACCTCCTCTTCTAGAATTAAATACTTAGGATTATAACTCTCCTAATTATTTTAGTAGAAAGGTAATACCTTTAATCCTTAATTATATCTTTAGTAATATTAAATATACGCTTAATACTAACTTTAGTAAGTTAGATAGCTAAAATATCCTTTACTATTTAAGTAAGCTAAGGATAGTTCCCTTTATTTAATTTCTACTAAGTAAGGATATTAGTATACTCGCCTAGTATAACTAGTAGAGTACTAATATAGGACTCTCCTTCTTTATAAGTTACTCTATTACTCTCTTTAGTTTCTAGTATACTAGAGTCTTAACTTAAAGTAGATACTAATAGCTAAGAGAGACTACTTAACTTTAACTAAACTAATAGTAGAGGGTTTTAGAACTATATAGTACTTTATAATCTCCTAGAGTTAGTAATTAGAGCTAAAGTATAGACCTAAGCTCCTATAGAGTTATATCGACTAATATAGTTAAGAAATTATTAGTAATAGTTATACTTATCTTAGGTCTCCTATATTTTATCCTATATATATAATTAGTATTAATCTATAATAAATAACTATAATAATAGTACTTATATATAGTAAGCTTCTAAGAGGGATCTAAGATATTTATATAGTTAAATAAGAATCTATATTCCTTATTAGTCTACCTATAGTACTTATTTAGCTTTACTTAACCTTATTTAACTATATCTCTTACTACCTTTAGCTACTTAGTATTATCTCTAGTTTCTATATTACTACCTAGCTTATCTATTATTTTATCTAAGAAATTAAATAACTTATTATATATAAGCTAAATAAACTAAACCTATAGCTTCTTATTTAGGCTTAACGCGCTAGTAGCCTATTTAAAGTTTTATAGTATCTAAGTAATAAGCTTAAAGTAGTACTACTTAGTAGTTAATAATTAAAGGCGTTTAAGGTTATAATAGTCTACTTTAGCTATACTATTATAGCTTAAAGTATTAGAAGTACCTACTCTTAATCTAATTTCTTATTATAGCTATATATTAATATACTCTTTAAGGTAAACTACGCGCTTATATATATTAAAAGTTAAGTTCTAGTATATTTTAATATCTTATATAACTCCTAGATAATCCTTTATTAGTAGTAAGTACTATATAGCTATAAAGCGCTTATAACGTTATATAGATTAATTAATTATAAAGTATATAGCCTAGAGCTAGATAGAGCTTAGTATATAATAAATAACTATAATAAAGGTAAAGTACTTTATAGAGAGAGTTAGGAACTAATATTTATATAGTAATATCGTCTAGGTAGTACCTCTATAAGGTCTCTCTAGTTTCTATAACCTCTTAGGTATCTAGTTTAAGATACTATATAATATCCTAAATAATAATATTAATAATATAGGTAAGGTAGGGGATAGTATTTTCGTTTAGGTTCTAGTTAATACCCTCTTCTCTTAGCTTTACTTATAAAGTACTAACTAGAGTACTATTATTACTAGTATTATTAGTAGTAATAGCTAGTAGCTATAACTTAGTTTTTATCTAAGAAAGAACTTTAAATAGTACTTTAGCTATAGTAGATCTAGTATAGTAACTATAAATTATAATAAAATCTAGTAATTTCTCTAAAAGCTTCTATTTATTAGTAATATAGTATCCCTTAACTCCTAGAAAGCTAAGGTAGTTATTAGTAGACTATATATCTAGTATAATTAATACTTTAGTTACTATATTAAGGTTATTAAGAAGTAACTCTATTACTACCTTAAATTAATTATTATAGTATTAGGCCTAAGGAACTAGATAAAGTATTTAAAGGATAGTTACTCTACTATCCTAAATAACTAGTTACTACTAATTACTATCTAGACTAATTCCTACTTAAATACTATAGTAGAGTATACTAGAGATAAGTCTAATAAATTACTATTTTAGAGTTAAGAAGTTTATCTAGTAGGGGTAGGTACCTATACGTAAATAGGAGCTAGAGTATTTATATAATTCTTTAATTTATAATAGTTTATAAGGTACTTAGTACCTATTCTCTTACTTATTAGATATTAAAGTAATTTACTATAGTTAAATTAGAATATATATAGATAACTATTTATAGTACTTATAGCTTCCCTAAATTAATTCTAGATTTAGCCTATATAAGTAGATAAGTTCTATTAAATTTTATTCTTAGATATTATAGCCTATATAGTATAACCCTACTAGGTAGTCTATATAGTAATAACCTCTTTATCTTTCTTATTTTATAGGTATTAGAGTATAGAAATATCTAATTTATTTCCTTTTTTAGTAGTATAGAGTATCTCTAATTGGAATTAATAGAGGATTTATAGAAGATTAAGAGGTAAATTAATATTAGCTATAACTAGTATACTTAAGTATAAGAGGATATAACTATAATAAGAAACTATAATAAGAAACTATAATAAGAAACTATAATAAGAAACTATAATAAGAAACTATAATAAGAAACTATAATAAGAAACTATAATAAGAAACTATAATAAGAAACTATAATAAAAAGGTAATAAGAAACTATAATAAAAAGGCTATAAGAAACTATAATAAAAATAGAATAATTACTATATACTTAGTAGGTAGTATAACTAGGTTTTTTTAGGTAGGTTTTTTTTACGTAGTTTATAAGTTAGAAACTCTAATACTTAGAATTTAATAATAGTAAGCTATATTTTATATCTATTACTTATTTTTACTAGCTATATATATATAAAACCTATATAAAATATTATAAAACTATTAATTTATTATTAAGTTATATATATTTAAATCTAAATATAAATATTAGCTATAATTATAGTAACTAGCTACTAATAGGTAGCTAAGATTACGCGTTATCTACTTAGAATTACTCTAAGAAAACCCCTTAAAGTTAGTTTTACTATTAGAGTTAGTATTAACTTTATTCTAAAACTCTTAGTACTACTCCTTAGTCTTATACTTATTAGGTATATTATTATAGTAATTATTAATCTTATTATTATAATTAAGCTCCTCCTTATATTTATCTTTATTACCTAGAATATAGGGACTAGAATTATTAAGTTTAAGCTAATCTATACCTAGAAGCTTAGAAACTAGTATATACTTAGTAGCCCTACTTTAGTTAGTATATACTTATAATAAAAGACTATAATAAACTTACTCCTAAGTAGTATCTTCTACTCTCTCTTTTTCTTCTAAGGTAAGATTATTATAGAATACTAACTACTCTAACTTTTTACTCTTATCTTTAAATAAATTACTCTTAAGTTTTACTAATCTATCTTAGTAGAGTTTATATATTTAGAGGTATATAATACTATAATAGCCGAAAACCTATATAGTAGTATAGCTTAACTCTAACCTATTAGGTATAATCCTACTACTTAAAGTCTCTATTATTATCTCTTTATATCTCTTAAGGCTATTTTTATATTAAATTTTAGCCTATTTTTTATAAACTTAATAGAGTTAGTTCTTAAGCTACTCGTCTATTAATTATAAGTAATAATATATAATAAAAGACTATAATAACTTACTACTCTTCTAATCTATAAAGTACTTTTTATTAAGCTCTTTAAGCTTATTACTCTATATAAAATCCTTTCTATCTTTATTAAGATTCTAATATATTAGGGATTTCTTTAACCTTACTTTAAGCTAATACCTAGTAGTATAATCTACTATATTAGTAGCTTTAAGAGCCTTCTCTTTATAAGAGTATATTAAAGCTAAAGTCCTCTACTAAATAGTATTAGAGCTATTACTAAGCTCGCGCTTATATAGTACGTTTATATTTATAGGATACTCTTTTAAATAGCCTCTTTCTCTATATAGTAAGAGGATATACTAAATCTTATCTTCTTTATACTTAAAACTCTATATAAGTTAGTAAGTAGTATTATAAAAGATTAGAATAAATATATCTATAATACTAGCCTCTATATTCTTAGGATTAGTTAATATATCCTTAGGATTATTATCTAGAATATTAAACTTTAGGAAGGTATATAGGCTATTAGAAGGGCCTTAATTAGAGTATAAGAACTCTATTATATAATAGCTTTAATAAAGAAATATAATAATTAGAGTAGCTAGTAAAATATAGGTAGGTACTATAGAGTTTATAGTTAGTTAAGTTAAAATTAGATAGTAGAGGTAAAAGGTAAGTAAATTTAGGTTACTAGTATACTAGCGTAGCGCTAGCGCTATACTAGTAGTATACTAACTTAAGTAAGTACTTAAACTTACTACTTAATATATTTTTAACTTATAATCTATACTTCTTTATAACTCTATTATTATAGTAATTTATTATAGTAGTTACTCTAATTTTAATAATATAATACTAATTATATTCTTAAGTCTTTCTAAATTATCTACTTTCTCTAAAATTTATCTATAATAGTAAGAACTAAATAGGTTATATATAAGTTAACTAGTAGTAAGGGCCCTAAGAAGGATTTACCTATAATAGCTACCTATTTAGTACCTACTATAGAAGCTCTTAGGAAAAAGTATTACTTTAAGCTAGGTAGTATATTATTAATCTAATATTTAATAGCTATTATAATTAGAGAGATTAGGTAATATTAGAAGTTAACTAAGTTACTAATTTATAAGCTTTCCTTTTAGTATATCTATTATAAGGTTACCTAGGATTTTATACTAGATTATTCTTTCTAATTCTAGGCCTCTATAATTATAGCTATCTAAGAGGTTACTAAGTCCTTTTTAATTAGTAATCTTAAAGGTATATATAGTAGAGTAATACGAAAAAAAAGTCTAAAAAAAAGTTATAGTTTTTAACTAGTAATATCTCTACGAATAATTTAGCTAAAAATATAAGTAAATAACAATTTTAAAGAAAGAATCTAGTTCTATAATTTAGCTTACTAGGATTCTTAATTACTAAGTAGCTAAACGCTAGTATTTTAAGTATTTAGAGGACCTTATTTTTTATAAAATTTAACTTTATAGAACTTTTTAATTAGTATATAAAATTCTATTTTTATTTCTTCTAGTCCTTAATAAGTTAGTAAAGATTATATAATTTAATTTTTAAGGTATATTTATTATCTTCTTATTTATTTATTTTAAATTAAAAAAGTAATAACTTTATTATATAAGCTAAACTTACCTAATATATTACTAATCTATTAGTCTAATAAGTATAAAATAACTTCTAATCTTCTTTTTCTTTTCTCTTCTCTAAATCCTTAAAAATATCTATAACTCTTTTAAAATTTAAATCTTAAGTTAACCTACTTTACTCTATAAATATACCTCTTTCTACTATTAGTACTATCCTTAAAAAAGACTATAAATCTATTAAAAATACTATAAATTAAATTAGAAGAAAAAATTATAATCTACTCTCTATTAGCTAAGTAATAGAAGGGTAGATTACTAAGTTAAAATTAAGAGAAAAAAGATAACTAAATAGAGATTTAATAAGGAGTCCTAAGAAGACTAATAAGAGGTTATTATTTAAAATTATATTAATATCTCTATTAGGAGCTTATAATATTTTATTAAAGAGGAGGGCTATTCTATTAATATTACTAATAAAAAGCCTCTAATTAGTAAATAAAATACTAGAAAAAGAGTTAGCTATTATAAAGAGTTGCTAAAATAGCTAAAAAAGAAAGAAATTAATATAAAAAAAGTAATATTTTTAGATAAAAGTGGTATAGAAGCTAGGTAGGGAGCTAGGCCTAAATACTACTAAAAAAGGGGTAAAAAAGGAGTTAGAAGGGAAAGAGTCTCTATAATAAATAAAAGTAAGTTTAAAAAAAATCCTAATAGGCTAAAATATTCTATTTTTTATCTATTTCTTTTCCTCTTAATTATATTTTAATAGCTAGCTTACTAACTATTATATTAGCTAAAGGAATAAAAATCTAAGTATAGGGAGTTATTTAGATAGGAGGAAGATTAGAACTAGAGTTTATTAGGGACCTAATTAATACTAAAACTCTAGATTCTACTTATAATATCTATATAGTACTTAATAAGTATATTAAAAAGTATATTAAAAGAACTAGTTAATAGATCTTTAATCTAAGATTATAAATAGCTAACTAGTATACTAGGGTAGAGTTATTAATAAGATAATAGTAAAATTTATAAAGCTTCTAACGTTATAAATTAGTTTAAGAGAAATAGAGTAAAACTCTTTCCTTATCTAGCCTATAGTCTAGATCTAAATCCTATCGAAAACGTTTAGAGTTTATTAAAAGATCGACTAATTAAATAATATAAAGGAAATTATCCTATAGGGACTACTCCTATAGTAGTAGAATCCTTTAAAATAGCGATATAAGGAGAATAGGCACTTATATAACAAGAATCTATAGATAATTATATATTATCTATAGATAAACGTTAGGAAAAGTATATACTAGCTAAAGGTTATCCTACTAAGTACTAATAGTAAGGGGTTATAGCTATTAAATATAAGTTTTTACTAAAAGTTTAATTTTCTATCCTTTACTAAATAACTACTCTATAGATACTTAGAATTATATATAAGTAATATATATTAATAATTTTATATATATCTAACTTATACTAAAAAATATTAGAAAAAGATACTATAAATATAAAACTATAAAGCTCTAAAGTTAGTTTAAAAAAAAGTCCTCTAAATACTTAGAATACTAGCGCTAGGCTACTTCGTAATCAAGAATCCTAGTAGGCTAAATTATAGAACTAGATTTTCTCTTTAAGATTCTTATTTACTTCTATTTTTAGCTAAATTATTTGTAGAGATATTACTAGTTAAAAACTATAACTTTCTCCTAGGCTTTTTTTTCGTATTACCCTACTGTATTTACCTTCTATATTAACTTCTAATTATAGATATAGAGGGTTAATAGCGAAAAGGAGTAATCGATTTTTTAATATTTTTCAACGTATTATAACTTAACGAAAAAAATAGTTAAAAATATAAGAGATAGAGATTATTAAAGAAAAAAACTATAATATTCTTTTTATAATTTTAGATTCTAATTATTAAGTATATATAGGACTTCTATTTCTTTCTAAAGTTAGGGGTCTTTTTTCTTCGACTTTAGAGAACTACTACTTTTTATTTTTAGTATCTATTTAGCTATATTTTATATATATAATATAGTTATAGTATAACTATAATATACTAGACTTTTAGCTAAATCGTATTACTATTTTATATTATATAGAAACCTTTAGTTTTACGCGTTTAGGAGTATATTTATATATTTAACTAAGCTAATACTTAGTTTAATAACCCTTAGCTATCTTTACTACTATATATTACCGAGAGAGAGATAATATATAGTTATCTATAGCTAACTAGGCTATAGCTAGCTACTCCTCCTTTATCGCCTCCTTAAAGACCTTTATACTCCTTTCGTTAACTCTAATCCCTAAGCTCTTTCTAGGGCGTTTATTTAGCCTATCTTTAAGTATACTCTATATATTTTTAGTAGTATTCAGATCTAGACTATAGGTAGAGTAAGGATAAAGCTTAACTTTATTCCTTTTAAACTAATCCGTAACCGGCTTAGCTTTATAGAGTTTATAGTTATCTTACTAAAATTTCCACCCTATATAGATAATTAGTATCTAATCTAGAAATATAGCTAATATATATATATATAAAGGAGTAAAATAGAGATAGGTTACTTACTATATTTTATATACTTTTTAAGTACTAGATTAAGTAACTCTTATATATCTTCTATAGAGGAGTATTTTAAAAGTTAGGTCCCCCCCCTACCTACGTACGGATAGTTATATAGGGGAGTTAGGCCGAATCGACTAAGCTATCTTAGTAGTAAATTAATTCAATTAGTTCTATATATATTCCTACCTTCCTTATACTTATTCCCTCCTTCTAACCTAATAATCTTTTTTATATAAAAAGGGATATATTTAATCTAGGCCTATATCTTTTTAGTAATGGTAAGATTAATGCCTAGTTTTGAAGCCCCTTCTATTACATTCGCTAACTAGGTTATAAGTGCTGAGTCCCTTGCTTTTTCTGGGTCGTGGAATTTTAATGTAAGCTTAAACTCGGCGATCTCGATATGCCCTCCAGGTAAAAGAGCTTCCTAAGCATGTCTGAAGAAACGAGTTGGGTTGCGAAATCTATGGAGAAGGCGCACATGGACGTAATCGTACTCCTTGTTTCCGATTCCCCTAATGTGTTTAGCATCGTTAATAAGAAATTTGCAGTTTGTGGGCGGCTATATTGGCATTACATTCGGAGATACATCTACTGCGGTTACGTCCGCGTCGGGATATGCGTCTGCAAATGCTATCGCCTATCTTCTAGTGCTGGTTCCGACGTTAAGCACGTTAAGCAGCCCTTGAAGAGGCGCTTTGTGCAAGCTATTGCTGTCGAACAAGAAGTCGTGCTGAGAATCCAATCTTTGTTGTTCCCGTTCATCGTTCGGAAGCAAATATTTGCTATCAATCCAGTTAGCATGATAGAGCCGACTATTTTCCTCGACGTAATCTTTGGTTTCCGATCGCACGGAGGTGTTGTCGCTTTCCGAAGCCGAATTAATGTCGCCGATACTACTGTCTCCGTCCTCGTCACCCCTTTGAACATGGACTATTGGCGGTGCCTCCTCTGTTATGATTGTGTGTCACAATAATCCGAGAGGAGGTTGTGGGAGCACGAGGTAGAAGAGGAGGTATTGAATTGAGCTAAATAGAAATCGTGAGCGATTATGGACGGCAAGGGAAAGAGATATGTACTTTACTTCCTGGTTTCTGAACCCTCCTCTTCGAGAGCTTCCTTGATCCTAGATAGAGGCTTCTTTGCTTTTCTTCTTTTTTGCGTCGCAAGTAGAGTCGGTCGTGACGGTTTCCTTTGCTTAGTTTTTAAAAGAGGCATTACAGGTAATAGTGGTTTCGGTGGTGATGGTGCCGTCTCTAGGAAAGGTACCTCATGGTCGTCACTGGCATAAAGATCCGCATCGCTGAAAGTAAGAGAGTACGCTTGGTTAGCCTAGGTCGAAAATGATGTACTTGAAGTCCTCCTATCCCTAGGGCTTAAATGCGTGCTCTTTGGGCTAGATAATGACTTCGGCGGGGCGCTGCTGAATGTTGAGGTCGGGTAAGCCCAATGCTGCACCTTCGCTAAACTCTTGCTTAACGGAATCTCGATTAGATAAGAGGTTGTTTTAGTATTGTGTGCTTGGATAAGTGATGTACGAGAAGGACTGAGCTTGGTAGAATCCTGAGATATTAGGAAGGCTGGATGATGGGGCATTTAATCCAAGCTTTTAGATGGCTACGAAGCTCTCTTTATATATAATGCATCCCATGCAGGCTGTTGGGAGACTCAAAGACATACATGCGTTCAATACCGTCATACGGAAGCCTTTAAATAACCGTCAATCTCCTCAAGAAAGAAAGCCGACCTTAGTTCTCTAAATCAAGTTTCCGATAGCGATGACATATGAAGGGCTTGAAAAACGCGCTGAAATAATAAGGACTAAATTGAAAGTCTAGCAGGTTTAATCTAATATGGACCTTCAACAAAAATAGCGCGAGGCCAACCGAGCTGAACTCTAGGCTGTTGTGCAAAAATAACTGGGAGCCTATTCAGGTACCCTTAATTCACGATCACCTCCTCCCTCAACTAAAGATCTACAGCGACCAGACGGAATGAAATATATGACAGCCAGACAGAAGAGGGATATAGTCATAGCACAGCTCCATCGCATGTTAATATGTGCGGGTATAAATGTAGAAGAGACTGGATTCTCAGGTTGGCTGTTTGTACTTCAAGTCACTAGAGCAATGCAACATACCTTAATCCATGTCAGCGAGCATTAATGTACCACTATCGGAACCGAAGAGCGTCCCTATAACCCTCTCTGGAGCATCTGCTAGCCCTAGTTCTTTGCATTGTTGCTGGTGTGGTTAAATAGGTGAGTCGGAATAGGCAAAACGTGGCGACATACCACAGGAGTCGAAGGAGGAGCGATGAGCCCTGGCTCAATATTATCGGATTCCGGCGTTTGCATTGGATAGCAAGGCAACTGTTGAGAGAATGGGTCGCAAAACGCACCGGTGAGGGAGAAGGCAGCCAGAGCAGGGCGTAAGAGACTCAGCCTTGCGGCACTCAGGATACATATATAGTCGCAGTCGTTCCATTTTTCTCTTCGAAACCATTTCTACAAGAATTTGGAGATTCAGGAGCCAACATCAGCTTCAGCTCCTCCACATGCAGGAGTTGTCCATTTGTGACAGTGATGTGCGCACTTCCATTGCAGATCCTCTCTCGCGTAGTCAATCAGAACAAAGACTCACAGGGGTAGGCTTTGCAGAGTGCTTCCTTTGCATGACCTTCTTGCCCAGCGCTGATGACCATGCGTAGGTACAGAGCGCACCTCGAATGTGGCTAGCGCGTCTGGATTGCGGATTCATCATTGCAAAGAAAACAAAGCAACAGTGTGCGCCGGATAGTGCCACTTCAGATAGGATGCTCTCTCGCACTCACAATGAGTGGGTGGGGAAGATTGTGTCGTCGTGCATGACCTCCGGTCTTGGCTGAGCATACCAAATACGCTATTCCGCTTTCAGTGCGTGTTGCACGCACCAAGAGCGGATTAGCGGATCTTGACGTTTTTCAACGTCAGTCGAACGATTTACACTGCGATGGCCATTTCTCTCTCATCGTGGCGATTCAAGAGGGCTTTGTGTTGGTGAAATCGGAACTATTCAGTCGCATGCGAAAGCACTGTGAGGACTGCCATGATTGCAACATTCCTATTCAAGTTTTATCCGACGGACGTATTGTCACTCCAACAGATTCGTTGCCCAACTCGTCCAATATAAGGAAACGAAAAGCCTCTAAGTCTTTAGAAGCAGCAGCACAGAATGCTCCGACCAACACTTCGCCGCTGACGCCACAGTCGGTGACCGAGGCCACCAGGTTACAACTTCCTTCACAACCGCCAGGAACAAGGCAGTCGCCATCAGAGCCATCAGCACAACGCAATCCAGAAAGGAAAAAGCGCGTACGAAGGTCACCAAAAACCGAGGCATTCTCTCGATTTGTTAAGAATGCACCTGAAGGAAACAGATGGCGTGAAAGGCAGCTCGAACTGGGACTGAATACGGTGGAGAAGTACGAGCATGTCATCCAAGGATTCTCTCGGCGCGCACATGCTGTATCCAAGAGGGAATATTGTAAAGAGCTCGGGCAGTCAGGTGGTGAACTCATCGTGGTAGGGAAAAGCTTAGCCCTTCTCACGAAGTCATCTCTTGAAAATGTGGATCTTCAGAGGTCATTCGCGTATTTTCATGTGCTTATCCTCCTATCATACTGCGAACTACTCCGTCAAAAGGGTGTGTCTGACGAAGCGATCGACGAACTCATCCAGACCGTTACTGATATCAGAGAGCGTGACCGGAAGGCGCTTTTAGACACCGTTCCATGGATACATCAACTGATTGTTGAACTTGTCCAGAGAGGGTGGACACTTCATCGGGCAACAGAGTTGTTCTTTCTAAGTATGCTCTGATGATCAGACTATCGAAACTGAATTAACCTTTTACGATCGCAGATGCGATATCCATTTCTGACCTCGTTCGAATTCGTAGCGATGAAAACTTCACATCTATTCTCGAGCACTTCTCGGCAAACAAATTTGTCAGATGCAGTTATGACGACTGCTTAACTCCCAGCTACAGTATTCCAGGACTCATTGCTCCCCTCTTCAATTCGGTTAATTCCATAGATCAATTTTCGTATGAGACCTGATCAAGTCCACAGAAACCGAGCTAATAATTTTTCTAGGCTTATCGAACTATACGGTGCGCTGGGATACAGTTTGCCAGATCTACCGTTATCAGTGGAAGGAATTCATAAGGTTCACCCTGCCAAAAGTGCTCCCACATGCCTAGGCTCTCCGGAATTTAAAAACTTGACACACGACTCCTTCGTCGCAGGTAAGCCTCTGCTATAATTATAATATCTGATCATTTGATGAACTGATGATTAGCTGCCAACCGGAACGGGGCGGATCACGAAGAGAATGAAAATGAAAGTATGATTGTATGCGCGGAGCAGTCACTCTTCTCGCTTATCTGTGCAATTGGGGCTATCCCCAAGTTCATGCTAGAACAAGCAGTTTCTCCCCAACAGAGGTGGAATGAGTATGGTGTCGAGTACCAGACTTACCCACAAAACGCTCATTTCGGTGCCCATCTCAAGGTTCTATTCTTGGATTCCGATAGGCTATGGCAAGTTCTGGAGCATCTAATATCACTTGCAGCGATTGGGGTGGAGAAATCCAACAACATGGAGATTTACATCTGTCGCTCGACGCCTGCTGAGTACATATACGGCCAATAAAGATCGTATTGGATTGAACAGGCTCTTTGGTTGTTCTGCTATATATTTCCCCGTAACCCAACGACTCTGTAAGTTCATTCGCCCGCTACCCGCAAGCTATGTACTCATCAACGAAGACCAGGCTCAGAAAAGGAGAAGCTATTAGCAGTGCTGGAGGACTTGCTCCGTCGCTATGCTGAGACTGGTTTAGAGATTCCCTCCAACGACGAAGTCATCGAAACTTTACTCGCAGCATCAAAGTTTGGGCCCTTAGCCCGGCGACGTCTAATTCTCGCACTGGTCGATCAATTGCTGGAGAAAACGGCTAGCACACATTTACAAGCCGAAGCTGTCTACCAAAGGAGTGTGGTTTTACGTCTCAGAGGAGATATAACCGGCTCAAATAAGCTCCTCCAGGAATTCCTAAACCGAGCAGACATACCCACACGACTGCAATCGCATTCCATCCTCGGACTTCTGCATCTATCCCAAGCGACCAACCATGCTTACAACTTTGACTTCTTGTCAGCTAATAAGGAAGCAAAGATGTGGATGCCTACTGAGTCAGACGGCACCGAGAAACAGCTTGATGTCATATGGAGCCAGATCCATTCCGCTGGCCGGATATTGAAAGGACAAGGGCATTTTCAGACCGCGTGCCTTTTTTTTGAACGCTGTCTCCAAAGGGAACCTCTTCGCGAATCCAAAAGATATTTGGCTCTAGCTCACCTTGCGGATACCTACGTTGAGGTAGATTTTCTGCAACGGCGTGAGATCCATTCACAATCAGTGGGGGAGCTGCTCGACAGAGCTGAAAAGCTGATCAGACCGGAGATCGAGAATCTGAGATCTCGTGCACCGCGTTCGAAAGGATACCGCAGGTTACTTCTTTCCTTGTCTGAGATTGAGATCCGGCGAAGTCAATTTACGGCAGCGGAGCATCTACTTATGGAAGTCTCTGGCATTTATGAGAAGCTGATCGATCCTGATATCATCGACCGGCTTGGACATGTACGCGATATACTCTATGGGGAAAACTGACCTCACCAAAGTCTATTTCCGCTTTCGAACCTGAGCATACAAGGGTTTAAAACCGAGCAGTGACTAAGTAACCTAAGCTTATGGCTGTGCAAGCCTGAGTACGTCTTGGCAGCCTGAGCAAGCCTGAGCAAGCCTAATATTGGCCCGAATCTAGGACAACTAGCGTCCTAGATTTAGGCCACTCCCCTGTTCAGTGGCCCAGTTCTTGACGTATAGCCTAGTTTCTAGCACGAAGTGGCCTAGATTTAGGCCCCTAAGCTCGTTTATACTTTCCTTTTAAAAGTACTAGTAAAATAGTCTTAATAAGCATACTATTCTTATCCTACAAGGATCTTTAGTTACTAGTAGTACTCTTCCTAATTAACTTTAAGAGTCTATTATTATATACACTTTAATTATCTAATTATAATCTTTATTAAATATTTATACTTATATTAAATTACTAGTATTTTTATAGAGAGTTAAATAATTTAGACTAACTTTTATAGTAAGATAGAGATTAGGAAGTAAAGATCTAATTATTAATAGAGAAATTATATAGAATATCTTTAAACCTTACGTACTACTAATAGGTTCCTATAAAGTTATTTAATTGTATAGTATAGAGGATTTAGTACTAGAGAATTATATATTAATTAAGAGTAAATTAAATACTATATCTATAGATAATAGATAAATAATAGAGTTAAAATTCTTTTTAGAATATATTAGGATTTATAGTACTAGCCTAAACTATAATAGAAGTTACTTGTTAGATTTGAGGTGGTTTGATGGTTCACCTTGATCTGGATAATATTGTGATAAAAGGATGTGATTATTGCACGTAGTGAAAAGATGATTTATTGATGTATGATGATGATTGAATTGATTGATTATCTGGATTGATTGTCGTTGTTGATTGATGATGTAGCCGGCTGGCGAGTTGCCGATAGACTCCGGGTGCACCTGGAATCTGCTGATTGGCTCGCCTAGCTAGTGGAGCACGTGCGCACACGTGCGCGCGCGTGCCAAATCGATCGCCATCTCGATCGATATCTGAATCTCGTGTGCTAGCTCGTAGGCCAGCCCCATGGGCAGCTCGACTGGATTGCTCATCTTATCTGACACACCCCTTTAGCTTGAAGCTCTTTAAGCTGGACTAGGACTTATCAAGTGAGCATAAGGTTATCGAGCTGAGTTTGAATTTCGTCAAGAGGCGCCTCATTTATTACCTGCTGCTCCTTTACTTCTACTAGCCTAAGCTGGCTTAGGAAGCTTTCCTATTTACTCCCTAGTAGTGCCTTTGTAAAGCCGTTAGTAGTTATCTCTATTAACTGAGTATATTCAATTTTAATTCAGCTAGCTAATACTTCTTGCCGTAGCTAGTAGTTATAGATATTAACGTGCCTTAGCTTGGTTTAGAGCTTGGCTAGCTCTTTAGTGATAAGCTGGATTGTTTATGTATTATTATATTATATCGTAATTTAATCTGTATCCAATTTAATTTATAGCTCGTCTAGTAATCTTAATATAAATATAGCCTCTTTAGCTACTTATAATAGTGCTAGCAGTTCAGCTTCGGTAGTAGAGGTTATAACTATATCTTATTTATTAGCTCTCTATGCAATAAGTCTATTAAATAATTTAATAGTATATCCTTATAAGCTCTTTTAGTCTATTATATTATTAGTAAATAATGCATTACTTACTACTTATAGTAAGTCGCCTCCACTAAGCTATAGAGCTCTCTATCTCGTATTTAATAAATATATAAGAACTTAGTTAGCTACTACTTAATACTTAGTACTTGGATTTAAGAGGAATTAAGCTAATCGCGACGTTATAAAAGCTATATCTAGATGAGTAGTTATAGCTGCAAATAGGAGAGAGCTAATTTTACGCTAATACTTATTGATTTTAGACAGCGTCGCCTAGCTATTATTTAGTTTAAGCTTAATAGTAGTTATTAGAGTATCGTAGTAGACATCTCGTCTATCTATAAGCCGGCTTATCTTATTAATATATATAGCTTATAAGAGTTGGATAAGATATTACTCTCTATCTCGTATAATTTCTACGCCGAGGAACTACTAAAGATCTACTCCTTTAGTTATAGTATACTTCCTCTATAGAAGACTAGTCGCTTATTTAGCTTCCTTAGCCTTCCTTTTATTATAGGCTATAATAATATCGTCTACGTAGAAGAAGATAATAATACTATTATTAATTAGGTAGTATAGCTTATATAGTACTATTTAAAAGCTAATATTATTAAGCGTTAATATAAACTCTCTCTACTAGAGTAGAGTAATATTTATAGTCTATATAAGGCCTTTTAGACTTAGAGTAGTATTCCTTTCTTTTAATAGCCTTTTAGTATTTTTATATATATCTCTCTATTAATTATAGTATAAATAAAGGTATTTATAATATTATACTACTTTAGTTAAGATTATATTTAGCTAATCACTATAAGTAATTGAAATAAGCGACTAGCTAGTATAGTAGGTAGGTATCCTATAACGTAATATTTATTACTAGTCTCTATAGACACTAGTCTAGCTTTATACTTAATAAACTAATAATACTTATTAAGTTTATACGTATATACCTATATATAGTCGAGTATCTACTAGCTAGATAGTCTAATAGATTTAGCTAGTACTTTAGTCTATAATCTTATCTACTAATAGCTAGCTAGGTAAGCTTACTCTACTTCTTTAAATAGTTTACCTATTAGATAATTCTCTAAGTTTATTTAGTACGTTAGTAGAGGTAGGAGTTAGTTTCGATAGAGCTTTAAGCCTCTAGCGAGTATCCTTTTTATCTTTACTTTATCTATTATCTCTCCTCTATATTACCTAATTTCCTACTTATATACTAGCTATAAAGGTAGCTGCCTACAGTATAGTTTTCGACGTACTAGAGTTATTATAGTAAGTTATTATAGTCTCTAATAGATTACTAGCTATTAACTAAGCTAGTAGTACTATAGGTAGTAGAGAGTATAGTAGAGTTAGGTAGTAATCCCTAATCTTCCTTCCTTAGTAGTAGCTAGGTAGGTCTACTTTATTACTTTAGGTTAACTATCTAGTTTAGTATTATCCTTATAGAAGGACTCTATCTCTAGCTAATAAGTTAGCTTAGGAGTTCAATAGTTCTTATATAAGTAGCTATCTCTTATAAAGTTTAGTATATAAGGTTATCTATTAGGTCCTTAGTTTTACTATTAAAGATTATATACTTATTAAAGATAATATTATAGGTACTTATTACCTTTACTATTAACGGTATCTAGATCTAGTAGATATTTAACATCTATACCTAATAAGATAGCTAATCTATACCTTTAGGTCTAGTTATTATAGTATTAACTTTCTATAATAGGTATTATTAGTTATTATATAAGCTTTATATCTATATACTTTTAGATAAGCTAAGTTTAGTTTTCTAATAGATGTAGTAATCCTTCTATTATACGAACTATTATAAAGAAGGTCTTATATAGTATCTTCTAGTTATTTACGTAACTTAGAGTTTAATTATATAGGTAAACTCTAGCCTATATAATCTCTAGCTAGAGTTCCTATAGTAAGTTAGCGTTAAGGCGTATTATACGTAACTTCTCCTTATTTATACCTAGTACGCTCGGCTCCTCTATTTTAAGCTTAAGTATCTAGAGCTAAGGGCTCACTATAATACTTATAAGGTTAGCTAGTTTAGACGTCTAGCTTTACTATTATAATCTGTTATTAGCTTTAATAACTTTAACTAATATATTATACTAGTTCTTTAAGAAGAGAATAAGGTTTACTAGATCTTAATAATTATTTCGCTAGTTAGTTATCTATAAAGTAGAAGTCCTACTATAGTTTAGAGAGCTTCTTAGTAACTAGTATCTAGCTCTTTTCTTTATTAAAGTTTATACCTTATATAAGTAGAAATTAATTAAGATTCTTTCTCCTAGTCCCTTATAGCTAACTCGTAGTACGCAGCTTATTTATTATTTTATCTTTACTTTACTATAGGCGTTATATTCGATAGTAGTTACTCCTTTAATCGTACCCCTTAAGCTTACTAAACAGGTACTTAATTACTACTAGTCCTAGATAGCCAAGTCTCTTATACTATAGTAGTATAGTTACTCTAGCTAACGAGGCTTATAGGTATAATAACGCTTCTTATATTAGATAAAACTTAAGTACCTACTAACTATAGATTTTAGTAAGGTCTCTAATTATCTACCTATCTAGCTTATTTAGGGTTATAGGTTCTACTTAGGTATTCTACTATATTCCTCTTTATTAGAGTAGTTGAAATAAGACTAGGTTTAGAGGATATCTAGGTATATAGCTACTTATATAGAACTAGTCTATTTATCTTAGATTAACTCTTTAATATTAGATTAATAGATCTATATCCCTTTACCTATATCTTTAACTTACTAGCCTATATATAGTCTTCTTAAGTAGGTAGGAATAGTTATAATATATCTAGGTTATTTATAATATAGTAGGTTCGAGCCTAAGTTAAGGATAAATAAGTTTTATAGTAGGTATTTATCTAATTATTTATTATAGTAAAGGTAGCTTTAGAGATTCTCTAGCTATATAGTTACTTATCTTAGATATTAGGTATTAGAGTCTATAATTACTTAATACAGGCGTATTAGAGTAGGATTTAGCCTATCCTCTAATTAGTTCTTAAAATTTATATTATTCTTGTTTATAGTTAATAAGCTCTTATAGAGTCTTATTTAGATTCTACTACTCTAGGGCTTTATCTAGATTAATATAGTAGTAGTCCTTAATTCTATAGTCTACTATAAGTATAGTATTATACTCTATCTACTATATTAGCGCTATTATTATTTAGCTACTTAGTATTAGTATTACTACTACGTATACGTTAATTATAAGGTCTACCTAGTTTAACTTAGTTTAAGTTTATAAACTAGTTAGTTAATCTAGTATATATTAATTTTAGGTCTACCTATTTATTAAGTAGCGCGTTTTTAGTAAGAGAGGCGTCCTATTATTACTCTAGGTAGATTTACTACTACTAGCGAGATATACTAAGGTATTATTAACTATAAAAGTAGCCTTATATTTCCCTAATCTAAGAGGATAAATTACTATTATATACTCTTAGAATCGTTTATTATCTCCTTCTAGGTTATACTAGGTTTAAAACGTCTATAGTCTTAAAAGGTTATTAACTATATAGGTACTACTTTATTAATAGCTACTAGGAAGTCTTTTATAATTATATTAATTTATAATAGCTCTACTACTTAATAGGCTTCAGCTATAGTAGCTACTTAGTTATACTTAGCTAGCTACGTATCCTAGTTTAATAGACTCCTTATTTACTTAAGTAAGTTAATATATCTATTATAAGCTCTCTCCTATTTAATTACTTATTAATACTAACTATTTATTTTATTAGTAAGTTACTATTAAGTAACTAGTCTAGTATATAGTACGTGCGTAGTAGTATAGCGATACTAATAATTAGATAAACGTAGTATATACTAGAGGCTCGTCTACTCCTTTTTATACTTGTATTAGTTACTATAATATTATTTAGTAAGGAGCTTATAGTATTTAAGGTCTTCTTTAAAAGCCTAAGGCTAGTAGACATAAGTTTAGACTATCTTATTAGTACTTAAATATTATAGCTAGTATATAGTTAGTAATAACTAGACTCTAATAACTTCTAGTTTTTAAATTAAGGAGTAACTATTACTAGATTAACTTTATCCTAGATATTATAGACTACGCATCTAGCTTATAGCTAGGTTATCTACACTATATAGTCTATATTACTTCTTAGCGTTACTATTAGATCGCGTTGTAATAGATAGGCTATCTCTGCGTTAGATAGTTATTTATATTAATTAAGGCGTATAGTTTATTTAGTTAAGGTAGTAATAGTACTACTCTACTACCTACTTAGTTTAGTTAAAGTAGTTAATATAGTTGATATAGTTAATTGATTTACTCGATTTAGTTAAGGTAGTAAGACTCTTAATTGTTAGATTTAAGGTAGTTTAATAGTTTACTTTAATCTAGATAATATTATAATAAAAGGATATAATTATTGCATGTAGTAAAAAGATAATTTATTGATATATAATAATAATAATTGAATTGATTATCTAGATTGATTATCGTTTTTATTAATAATATAGCTAGCTAGCGAGTTACCGATAGACTCCAGGTGTACCTAGAATCTACTAATTGCTCGCCTAGCTAGTAGAGCACGTGCGCGCACGTACGCGCGCGTGCTAAATCGATCGCTATCTCGATCGATATCTAAATCTCGTATACTAGCTTATAGGCCAGCCCTATAGGTAGCTCGACTAGATTACTTATCTTATCTAATAAGTTAATATTAAATAGATATATACCTATAGTAGCCTATCCTACTTATATAACTCTCTTAGTAATTATAGCCTCTTAAGCTTTATAGTAGGATATAATAAAGCGCTCTTTCTTAATAGGTACTATATTATTAAGGTAAGATAGTACCTAGATTTACTATTAGTAGAACCTCTTTATAACTAAGAATACTAAGAGGTCTAGAGGCTATAGGATATAAGAAGAATAAAGAGGTAGAAATAGAAGCTAAACTTTATTCTACTTATAGGTCTATAGGAATTTAATATTAATATAGCTACTATAGCTATCTAAAATAAGTATCCTCTAATAGTTATCTACTAGTACTATATTAGGTAGAAATACGCACTTTAACTACTTAATACCTATTATATTAGATATCTAGTTATTCTTAAAGGTTATATAAAGCTAGTTAGGAATTATTATAGGAAACTAGGTACTCTATAGGTTCTTCCCTTTAAATATAACTAAACTATATAGTTTCTTACCTATAGCTAATATATACTTAATTATTAATACCTACTTATAATTCTCTAGTAACTAATAGTAAGCCTTCTTTTTCTAACTACTTATAAGTACTCTAGTATTTATATATATACCTAGAGCCTTCTTAGTTTTATCTATATTCTATATATCCTTAGCTCTTATACCTAGCTATATATAAGTCCTCTTAAAGAGCTTAAGAAACGCGCGTATCTACTCTTATATTACTCCCTTAGCCTATATAGCCTCTATCTTTCTACCTATAACTAATATAACGCGTAGGTTATACTTAATAAAGGAGGATAACTAATACTTACTAATAGGATTATTATCTCTATTTATCCTTAAGATTCGATTTACTATTTCTTAAGCGCGAGCGTAGGAGGGAGGAAAAGCGCGTGCGTCTTCTTCAAGAATCTATTATATAAGAAACCCTTCTTACTCTAGAGTTAATCGCTGCTGGTATACGTAGCTGGCTTAGCTACTTTGCGTACCGCGTATACGCGCAGAGAACGTGGCTTGAGGGATGTTGTGCGCTTTCGCAGCAGCTCTTTAACTTGAAAAAACACGAGTATTGAGTTCATAGATAGCTACTTGTATAGACTCTTCACAGTTATCCATTTTGGTAGGGTGGTTGTTGAGATAATACGGTTTTCAGATGGGTGGCCGATTTCTGAGGGGTGACTCGGAACCCCGGGTGACTCGAAACCCTGTCGGCTAGCTTACTCAAACAGAGCGAGAACACCATCGAGCTCGCCAACCACGTCACAGCCGCTAAGCAGCTTAAGAGCGGAGACATCATCGTCCACACTAGTTCAGCAGAGGCGGCGGAGAAGCTCAAGAGCAGAAAGGAGTGGGTGGCGACACTTGGCGCGAAGGCGGAAGTCATAATCCAGACGTATGGCGTCCTGGTCCACGGAGTTCCGATCAACAGAGGCGCGCGCTACCGTGTTTGTGCGCGTGATGCCCGCGACGCGTGATGCCCGGCAGAACACCAAATCCAGCATCACAGAAATGAGGCTGTAGAGCCACATATAATAGCTATTATCACGAGATTTCTTAGTAGAGTAGTAAATAGAGGCTTGCAATCATTTTATACTATCTGAATTTCTATAGGAGGTTGACGTTGCGGCTACGTAATGTAATCCTTAATAGAGGAGTAGATAGCTCATACTAAACTTCAGTACTAGCTATACGACTACCTAATCATTTCTAACGCTTATTTTTAGTAGAGGGGCCTTATAAGGCTTACCTCTTACCCTTTTAGGATAATTGTAGAGCCCTAGTAGAGTCTCTCTCCTCCTTCTAGCGTTAGCATTTAGCTACCTTCTTAGCTCTCTCCTTCTCCCTTACTACCTTATCTTTCTCTTATACTATACGCTTCTCCTCTTAAATCTTCTATTTATATAGCCTTACTATAGCTTTAAGCTCTTTAGCTTTAGCTTTTTAGAGTTATAGTTCCTATACTTCTTTCTCTTTACTATATCTTAAGCTTAAGGTTCTCTAATCTTTTAAGGTAACTAAATAATACTACTACTATAATACTCCTTATACTATTAAAGTTTAAAGACTTTACCCTTCTTATACTTCTTTTTAGTAGTAAGAGACTCTTATAGGCCTTAATTCTTATAGTTAAGAATCTAGTTTTCAACCTATAGATAGTAGACTATAAAAGAGAGTTACTTTAACTTAGTACTTATAGTATCTCTTACTATAGATTATATAAGATACTCTATCTATTACTAGTAACTATTACTTAGTATTATAGTAACCTTAGCTCTATAGGGAGTCTTATTAGTAAAGTATTTAAGTATTTTTTCTAGCTCTATAGACTATAATCTAGTAGCCTTAAAAGACTTAATAATAAGCTTCTTTCTAAAGGAGCTTACCTAGGCGTCCTAGAATAGTAGGAAGAAGCTTCCTTTCCTTATTAGGACTAGTCCCTAGCTATATTAGAGGTATAAGGTAAGAGAGGTAGTATAGGCTATAGATAGTAGCTTAAATATAACTATATCTAGAGGTTAAAGCGTATAGGTTAAATAAGGTAGAAATATAGTAAGTAGTATCTAATAGGAGCTATAATAGTTAATAAATTCCCTTATTAAGTAACTACTATAGCTATTAACTATAAAGAGGCGCTAGTCTCTACTATATTAAGCTTTCTATTAAGTATAGTAATTAAATACCTATTTAAGCTAGGCTAATCTAATATTATTATTAGTCTAACCTAATAGAGATAATATAATAAATATATTATATTTCTCTACTTTAATATCTACTACCTAGTCTAATCTTATAGCTTAAGATACTAACTAGTAGATAAGACTTAGTAGTAATACTATCCTATTAGTATAGATTCCTATAAGGATTATTATCTACTTATATAATCTATCCTAGAGTATATCTTAAACCTTTCTCCTCTCCTATTACCTCTTTAAGAAGACTCTTTTAGAGCGTCCTATAATACCTATTATAAAGCCTTTCTTATCTATATTATATATATAATAAGGCTAGATATTATACTCTTTTATCTTTCTATAAAGTAGATTAAAATATAGCTTATACTTAAGTTTTAATCTAGCTTTATAGTAGAGAGCGTTAATACTAGTAGTATATTTATAGATAAGGGTATCTTAGTTTTAGTTTAGGAATCTCTAAACCTATCCCTCTAAGACCTTCTTATTAGCTATCTTAGAGGCTAGAGTTTGTATTATAGTCTTTATAAGTGTAAGGCCTCGCTTTATAAGGGTTTAAATATACTATATAAGCTCTAATTCCTATTATAGGCTGAGTTTCCGTTAGTATTATGCCTTGGTTGAAATTGAGCTTATCTAACCCCTTAACCTTCTCCCTAGCGTAGATCTCTCAACACCAAACTAATCTACAATAACCTATAACGAAAGTTGTTCTCCTGGATCCTGCGCTTTGAACGCTGCAATTGCCTCATCAATTGGTGCCATGGTGGTGGGGATATCGCGTGTTGAAGTTCTAGTGTTATGACAGGATTTGGTGTTCTGCCGGGCATCACGCGTCGCGGGCATCACGCGCACAGACACGGTATCAATCCGCTCATGAGAGGGACCTGTAGCCTATCCGCTTGCTTCGCCACTATTCGCAACATTCAGTTCCACGGGCCACCTACTTTGACAACTCCCGGCTATCAAACCTTATTCGTTGTGGTATATAGCGGCACAATACTTATTGTCCAGATAAGCTTCGGCGTAGGCGTAGGCGATCATTTTGCTTTGTACGAGTTCGGTCGCTAAATGCATACTGCTCGAGCGTGAAG
The DNA here is from genome assembly GCA_021365335.1 of Phaeosphaeriaceae sp. PMI808. Lineage (NCBI taxonomy): Eukaryota > Fungi > Ascomycota > Dothideomycetes > Pleosporales > Phaeosphaeriaceae > Phaeosphaeriaceae sp. PMI808. The sequence continues at coordinate 18,235 of JAJTIZ010000189.1, read as the reverse complement.
ATGAGCAAGCCGCTTTACTACGGTTAAACAATTGCCCAACTTCCCAGTTAGAGGGAATATTTGAACGCAAGTGGCACTCTTTGTAATTAGCAATTTGTTTAGCTCGTAGCTGCATAGGGCCAGAGGTTCGTCATTTTTATATACAATGTACTACATTTGGACTTGCGCCGCCTGAATGTAAGCCGGAAAGGACTCACCCATATTCCGGCCTTCTGTCTCTCTCTCTATCCCACATTTAAACACCCTGACGATTGGCATTCGATCTCTAGGTAGATCATCTTCATTGCGAAAGGCAAAGAAACTGGTCTGTCAGCAGCATTAGACGCAAGCAGCTATATATTGCAATTATGAATCTACCTTATATTCAAATAAATAGTTTCCAGATCCTAGAGTTTCAACCTTGCGGCCTGCCAACACCACCTCAGCTATGGCACATGGCGGAATCACAACCTCAAGCCTCACTGTTCCCGCCTCCTTATCCAAACTCCAGGCACTCTTCGCGAAGCCCAATGGCGTCTCCAAAGAAGCCTCAGCGTGCGTTAATCCGCCCCCAACCAAAGGTTCTATCCTGATCTTCCTGTAGCCTGGCTCGACTGCCTTCAAACCCGCCACGCTCTCCTGCAACCATTGTGCCACAGTGCCAAATGCATAGTGATTATGCGACATCTTCGCGTTGCCTTTGCCGTCATATCCTTCCCAGGTCTCCCAGAGAGTCGTTGCGTCCTTTTGGACAGGATACAGCCACGATGGCACCGTGTCTTGCATCAGGAGACGGTATGCGATGTCTGCCCTGCCGTATTCGGCAAGTACAGGGAGCAGCAGCCCGGTGCTCATGAAGCCAGTTTTCAGATGGTAGCCGGCTTGCGCTATGAGTTCTACGAGGCGCTCTAAAGCTGCTGGTTTTTGCTCTGGCTCAATGAGGTTGAAGGCGAGGGCGCGGACGTAATCGTCTTGGTAGTCTCCTGCGATGCGGGCACCGCGTCGTCGGACAAAAGCAGTGCGCCACGCTTCAGATGTTCTTTTCGAGAGTGCGAGATAATGTTCTGCGTCCTCCTGTTTGCCAAGGATATTGGCGATATTGGAGAGCAGACGAGCTGAGTGGGCCAAGTAAGCGGTAGAAACAGCGGCGCTAGGGAACAAGACTTCTTTGATTATTGTGAGAATCCCGCTTCCAGCCCGAAGCCATTCACCATAGCTGAAGCCAGTATCCAAGATGTACCGCTCGAGGTCGCCACATCCAGCACCGACTTTGGTGAAGAGCCATCTTCTCCAGCTCATCTTCTCTCGTGCTCGACGTGCCAAGCTATTCACCCACCTCTTCATGCTGTCGTACTGTCGCGAGAGGACTACTTCGTCATTGTAGTGCCGATACAGAGCCCAAGGCACCATTGTAGAAGCATCCCCCCATCCAGTTGATCCCGAGAACATCCTCGTCATGAGCGATAGCTGGCCACTGAACTGTGATGCACCGCTGGGGATGTATGGTGGGATGGTACCGTCGGCACGTTGCTCCGCAGCCAGGCAACGCAAGTACCGACGCAGGAAAGTCTGACTGTCGAATAGCAAGGTCGCAGTAGAAGAAAATACTTGAATATCTCCAGTCCAACCCATTCGCTCTCGAGTCGGACAGTCAGTTGGTGTGTCGGTGAAATTGCTGCGGGCACCCCAAACAATGTTCTGATAGAGCTTGTTAAGGCGGGCGTCTGAGCAGGTGAAAAATCCTACGATTGGGAAGTTGGAAGCCAGGACGACTCCTTGGACGTCAGAGGGACTAAGTTCGTAGTCCAAGCCTTGAACTTCAGCGTAGCGAAATCCATGGATGGTGAACCAAGGCTGAAATTCAGCTGCATTGTCTCCAAGGGTTACGACGTCCCGTTGTACGATATGCGGAATTACGGGAAGCTTCAAGTAATCGACATCAAGCTCTCCGTCGCTGGACAGGACTTCGCTATATGTTATGGCGATTTTGGAACCCGCCCGGCCGCGGAGCTTGATTGCCATGATTCCGGCAAAGTTTTGACCGAAGTCGACTAGTTGTGCCCCTGACGGTGCACGAAGTACGGCCTTAGGTGGCAAGCGCATCACTTCTTCGACGCGTTCGACTTCTTCTGCGATCAGCTTCTTCGTAAAAATTAGGACCTTTTCGACAAGATTAGAAGACAGAGCATCGCACTTCCCCAGCCATTCGTCAGAGATTCGAAAGTCGGTATGTTCGCCCCATACGGGGTCTGATCGAACGATGGAACCCTTTAGAGACCTCCATGTCTCGTCTGTACAGAATGTAACAGTTTTTCCATCATCTGTATTCACCTCGAGCTGTATAAGTGCAGAAAGCCGATCTCCGTATCGACAGCGCCCTTCAGTGGCGCCTATCTGCCCTCTGAACCGCCCATCCGCAACAACGACACTGATCACATTCTCGCCAGTCTTCATATACTTCGCAATATCGTAAGTCTGGTATTCAGTGAACTGATCAAAAGGCGTCCAGCGTGGCACCAACGCCGTACCAGTGACATTGTTTTGATTGATGAAAAGCTTGTACCATCCACAAGCCGTTGCGTAAGCTCGTGCACGGACTGGTTCTCGCGCAAGCTGCAAGCTGCTGGAGAGGTATATGACTCTGCCATCTTTTGCTGAACTCCCAGTCGTTGTCATGGCAGGAGCGCTAATCCAGGACGCTTTCCAGTCCGATGGCAGCAGCAACCCTGTTTCGAACCATGCTTGCTCGGCCGTGTCCCAAGTGTCGTCGCTAGGCTCGTCGAATTGGTCCCATATGCGGAGGCGCCAATAATACCGAGTGCGGCTTTTCACACTGTTTCCCGCGTAGATGGCGGTAAGTGATGGATTTTTGCTTGTAACTGTCTTTCTGCTGTCCCAAACGATATTTTCGGATTTGAAGGATGGAGATGTGGAAACTTGAAGTTCGTAGGAGGACTGGGTGACATTACAAATGCCTTGCTTAGCTGCCAGCTGCCAACTGAATTCCACGGGGAACGCATCGATCCCAAGCGGACGTGAAAGTCTGTTGGTGCGCAAACAGCACGGTCGTGCAGTCATGAAGAGGAGAGGCGGCAAGGGGAGACCATATGTGTGGATTGACGAAATAGATGGTCATGAATCTCAATTTTGGAGTAAAGTTTTTATATTTATACCGAGCTTGCCTATTATTTGGTCTTGAATGTTGCTGCGACGGCCCTGGCACGGTGGCTTGGCCGGTCCCCTTGATGTTAACGTCGCCGGCGTGTTCCGGCCCCGGGCACAGCTGTCCCGTCCCCGAAACGCCACAAGCTACAGTATCACCGACAGCGGCCACTGCTGCCTGCTGATTTGTCGATGGCATGAGCCGCCATAGTTAGTTTAGCGGTACTCTCAAAATCGATTTTCCAATTTAGGATATTTTGGTTCTGCGTGTTAACCTCCATTGAGAATGGCTGAAGGAACTTTCAATTACAGCTTGTCCTCTTAGTTCATTGGTGGGGTAGGAGGGGCTGCTCGCACGCGGACTCGATGTAGACGACCTGGATAGCGGCCCGGTCAGACACAGAATTCGTCCGGAAGGACCACATGAAGAAGTGAGCACGCCTCGGCCGACTTTCTACGCTTTCTCTGACAGGTTAGCGTCATCAATCGTTGCATTCAGATAGCAGCGATACTGAATGAGCTGAAAAGCCGCGTCAACGACGAAGACAGCAGAAGAATTAGCGAGTTGCTAGACGCATTCGGCAAATGCCTGCCTCCCCGATTCTCAACGCTAATGCAGACGATTCTACCAGAGATTCTATAACATCTCTTTATATCGGCCCCGTTAAGCAACTGGGCGTACTAGACACCGAATCCTTAGACCTACTCGACGAGAACCTGCTCAAGGACGAGCGAGCCTAGGCAACAGGCTTCGTAGGCAAGAGCTCCGAAGTCCAGTAGCTGCGCAGCATCATACTACAGCTCGAGCATACCGAGGAACGGTCAGCCAAGACGACGCTGCTCCACGGAATATTGCCTGGGCGGAATGGATCGAACTATAGACCAGGAAGTGTCCAGCAGGTAAGCTCCTTTACTTTCTATCTCGATAATGAGAAGATCTACCAGGACCTTACTATCGATCCATACGAGCTGCCCCCGCCTAAGACAACAGAGCACCTGCTAGGCTGCTACACGGCAACAGTACACGATTCATTCCCCATTCTTTCCCGAAAGCTGCTCAAGGACCAGGTAAAGAACTATTTCAAGTCACTACAGATAGGCAACTCGATACGGCTTAGTCCCAAGTGGCAGGGCATCATGAACCTAGTCTTTGCCATTAGCGCAAAGTATTTAAATCTCGCCGGGGCGAGCTGGTGCGCTGACGAAAGGGACCATTTGATATACTACGCCAGAGCGAGAGCATTTGGACTTAACAGGTCAACTTTTATTAAATATCCAGACGTACCACAGATCCAGCTAGTTGGATTGCTCGCATTCTACTACCTCTCGATAGGACATATTAGTCGGTTTGTTCCTCTTCCCAGTCTTTAGAAGGACTACTAATATAGATAGTGCATGGGTTTGCATGGGCATGGGACTCCATTTCACATACGCACTCGGCCTCCACATCCGCAACGAATCCCCATCAGCCACGCCCACGAAGCGGGAGATGCTAGTGCGCATATAGTAGAGCTTATACTCACTAGAGCGCCTGCTAAGCGTCATCACGGGCCGGCCGAGTATCATAGTCGACTCGTACTACTCCGTCCCGCTACCAGTTCCGCTCTCAGAAGAACAAATAAATGGTCCCGAGCTCATTCGGATAAGGAATGCAGGCTCTCCAACAGCCAACTACTCCTCGGCAAAAAGTCCAGCGTCAGAGGGGTTCTCGGCTTCTACGATAGATGCAGCCCCTAGACCGACCGGCAAGGGGGCGGCAGAGGCGAACTCGGGCTCCTACTTCAAGGCTACGGTCCAGATAGCAATTGTAACTCAGAATATCCTCTCTTCGCTATATTCTATTAGAACCATAATCCAGTCCTAGGAGGAGATCCAATAAGACATTGTGCGGCTAAGCGAGCGCCTCAACCAATAGGCCGAATCTCTACCGCCGGAATTCAACTTCCAAAGTCGGGGAGGGCCCAATACGCCTCTATACTTTGGTCGCGAACGCATATTACTAGTAACATGAGCCACCACCTGACGCACGTCCCTAGGGTGTCTGTGCACCGCGTGCACGTGTTCAGCCCGTGCACGCCGAACGCGAAACTCCGTCCCATCTACCCAAACTCCACACGCGATATCTCCACCAATATGAGTCGAATTAAAGCAGCAATTGAAGCAATTAACTCGCGAGATTATAGTGAACCTTTTTCATATACAGAAACTGCTACTAAATTTGATGTTGAGCGCACTACACTCAGCCGAAGGCACCGCGGCGTAACAAGCTCAATTTACGCTAGTATAATTAATTAACGCAAACTTAACCTATAATAAGAGTTAGAGCTACTTAAATATATTAAAAAACTTACTAAGAGAAGTCTTCTACCTATAAGAGAGATAATTAAAAATTAGGTTATATAAATAGCTTACTAGCCTATAAATAATAGCTAGATTACCTACTTTATCTACTAAAATAAGAGCTTAGTTATATTAAAATAGACCTCTAGTATTAATTACTCTTACTATACTACTAATTCCTATATAAAATATAAGTTATATTTTAAGTAATTATACTAAAAAATAGAGGAGTATTATATTAAGCCTTAGTATACCTATAATATAGATAAGAAAGGCTTTATAATAGGTATAACTAGTAGGTTAAAATATATATTTAGCTATAGTAATTAGGAGAGAAAGAAGGTTAGAGAGGCTCTTTAAGATAGATTATATATATAGATAACTATCCTAGCTTATATCTACGCTAATAGAATATTTCTACTATTTAGTATTATCTATAAGACTACCTAAGAAGCTATATAGTTAGTATAGATAGATTAAATTAAAGCTAGAGAGTATCTTACTTATATTAGCTTATCTCTATCTAGGTAGATAAATAATAATCTAGGGCTAGTATAGCTTAAGTTTAGTTTTTAATTATTATATAAAGAGTAAGGTAAGATACTTATATTAATTACTTATTTTAGATAGATATAGATCCTATATTACTCTAGCTTTTATTAATTATTATAATTAAAATAGGATTCTACTAGCTATCTTTCCTCTATATTTAACTTATACTCTCTAGCCTCTTAATATAGTAGTTTTTAAGCCTCTCTTATCTACCTACTCTACTAAACTTACTTAATACCTCTACTATATATAGGGCTTTATTATAGTTAATAAAGGCGACTTTTTTTCCTCTTCTAGTAAACCTAGATAACTATATTTAAAGCTCTACTTATATTAAAGGCCTTTAAAGCTACTAGTATATAGCTAAGAGATACTAAGTATATACTTAAAAAGTTCGATAACTTACTAGTAAATAAGAGCTTATACTCTAGCTTAATATTATAACTTAATAATAGTAGTTAAGAGATAGATAGATTATTAACTCTAGTATATAGTAACTAATACTACTTAGCCTATAGCTTAAGCTATATACTCTCTACTCTATAGTTTTTAAGTTGAAAATAAGCTATTTAAGTATAAGAATAAGGAACTATAAGTAGTTCTCTATATTAAATAGAAATACTAGAAGAAAAGTAAACCTCTTAAACTCGAGTAGAGAGAGGAGTACTATAGTAGAGGTATAATTTAGTTACTATATAAGGTATAAGAAGCTTAGACTTATAAGATAGTAAAGTAGTATAAATAAGAGTAAGAGAAACTCTAAAAAGTTAAGAGAAGGAAGCTATAGTAAGCTAATAAATAATATAAAAAGTAGATAGTAGAAGAGAAATAGATAGAGAGAGCTACTTTTAAATTAGTAAAAGAGAAGGAGAGAGCTACTAAGGCTACCTAGCGCACTACTTAAAAAGCTACTCTTAATACTAAAAATTATATATAAGCTCTAGCTATAGTAAAGAGAAAAGCTTTAGCTCTATTTATACTAAAGTAGGCTAGTAAATAGGTAAGAGTTAGGTTAGGATTAGGTTAGATTATATAATAATCTAATCTAACCTAACCTAAATTTACTAGATTAATACTAGTAATAGATTAGATTAGATTAGGATTATATAGACTCTAGGTTTAGGTATAGTTAGTATAGACTAGGTTACCTTAGGTCTAACTAATAATTTTAATTTTTTTATACTACTTATCTTATATTTAGGGTATTTTAATATAGGTAATAATTATAGAATATTATATTTTAGTAGGTAACCTAATAGGTACTCTAATCTAAGCTATACCTATACTAGTACTAGATTTAACTAAACTTAAACCTAAAGTCTATATAACTCTAACCTAACCTAATTTAGAAAGGTAGGAACTCTAACCTAACTTAAACCTAGAGTCTATATAACTCTAACCTAACCTAATCTATTAATAGGTACTCTTAACCTATTTACTAGCCTATACTAAAGAATAAGTATTACTACTAAGTTATTAATACTATAGCTACTAAGAAGCCTCTAAAAGCTATACCTCTAGCTTTAGCTAAAACTACTTATTTAGGCTATAATATTAACTTCTTATTAAAATTTAGATAGTATAAATTACTTATAGTCCTTTAATTACTACTCTACTATAAAATCTTATAATAATAACTATTATATATAGCTCTATAGCCTTATTTTTAAGATTATAAGTTTAGTATTTAGTATATATAGGCTAAATATATATATATAGTATATAGATACCCTACCTAGTATATATAAATACTACTTTTTATTCTAACTTTAATATATCTTTTCTTAATACTATAACTAATTTAGAAGCTATACTTATAGCTATAAGTCTATTAGACCTAGAAGAAAAGATTAATTATATAGAAATTATAAAAGAGTATAGTTATAGCTAGTTAACTTATTAGATTTATAAGTAATCTAAGGTTAAACTTAGTTATCTACTACTAGAAGTAGGTATTATTATAAGAGTATCTAAGTCTATAACTAGTATAGTAAATATAGCTATTATATTCGATAGCTTATAGAGTTATAGATAAGCTATATAGAGCTAATACTATTAGAATAACTATATTAAACTAGCTTAACTACTTAATAGAGATAATAGATCTCTATCCTCTAAACTAAGAGAGCTTAGTAAACTCTATAGAGATAGATATATAAACTAGTAGAAAGTATAGTAAATAGAAGAATAGAATAAGTAGAGATTAATTAATTACTTCTATTAATTTATAACTATATAATTATTATAGGTAATTATTATATATATTAAACCTAGTAGTAATACTTAGTACTACTTATTAATTAATTATCTCTTTCTACTTCTATATTCTATAGGAGATTTATACCTTTAAGAAAGTATAATCCTCCTATCTTCTATAAATCCTTAAATCTAATAATTAAGAGTCTTATTACCTTAACTAAGTTAAGCTAATAAACTAATAACTAAAATAAGTTAAGCTAATTAGTATATAAACTATAGAATTTAGGTAGACCTAAATTCTATTAATTAGCTAGTTATAACTAGCGTACTCTATAATTAGTCCCTAGCACGCCCTACTAAACTTTAATATCTTAACTAAGTTAAGCTAATTACTAAATTACTCCTATAAAAAGGAATTAAATCTATACTAAATTATTACTATAGATTTAGCTCGAGTAGGTATACTAAGAATCGAACTTAGAACCTCTATAGTATAACTATAACGCGCTACTACTACGCTATACGCCTAATTAATAATAACTTAAAAATTTAAAGTATAATACTAATTATTACTATTATAGTTTATAAACTAAAATAATATTAAAATAATCTATAAAGTATAACGCGATTCTATAGTAATACTAAGAACTAATATTAACTATATAGTCTAGTTAACTTAGCTATAATCTAGATATATAGTATATAAAATCTAGGATAAGATTAACCTAGCTATAAATACTAAACTTATTAAAGAGCTAGAAATAGTTAACTCTCTAGTAATTACTAAATATATACTAGCCTCTAATATTTAAGAACTAGTATATTAATCTAAATTATTAACTATAGGTCTTAAAGTATTTAAAGAGGATCTTAAATACTATAAGACTCTCTCTAAGTAGTATTAAATTAATTAATATATATATAATAGAGAGTAGATAAGCTTATAGTAAATTATAATATTTATCTAATTATTATAGTAGGGTAATACGAAAAAAAAGACTAAAAAAAAGTTATAGTTTTAAACTAGTAATAACTCTATGAATAATTTATCTAAAAATATAAGTAAATAAGAATTTTAAAGAGAAAGTCGAGTTCTATATATTAGCTTACTAGGATTATTAATTACTAAGCGAACTAGAGCTATAACTTAAAGTATTTAGAGGTCTTTTTTTTTCTTAAAATTCAACTTAATAGAACTTTTTTATTAGCGTATAAAATTCTATTTTTAGGTTATCTAGTCCTTAATAGGTTAGTTAAGATTATATTCCCTAATTTATAGGGTATATTTATTATCTTCTTATATAGTTATTTTAAATAGAAAAAAGTAATAACTTTATTACGTAAGCTAAACTTATCTAATTTAGTACTAATCTATTAGTCTATTAAGTATATAATAACTTCTAATCTCTTTTTTTTTTTCTCTTCTCTAAATCCTTAATAAATGTCGATAAACCTCTTGAAATTCGAATCTAAAGTTAACCTACTTTACTTATCTAATATACCTCTATATACTATTACTACTATTCTTAAAAAAGACTATAAATCTATTATAAACGCTATAAATCGAATTAGAAAAAAAAATAGTAATCTACCCTCTATTAGCTGAGTAATAGAAGGGCGGATTACTAAGTTAAAATTAAGAGAAAAAAGATAACTAAATAGGGACTTAATAAGGAGTCCTAAGAAGACTAATAAGAGATTATTATTTAAAAATAATATTAATATCTCTATTAGGAGCTTACAACGTTTTATTAAAGAGGAGGGCTATACTATAAATATAGCTAATAAAAAACCTCTAATTAATAAATAAAACGCTAAAAAAAGAGTTAGCTATTGTAAAGAGAAGCTAAGGAGGCTAAAAAATAAAGAAATTAATATAAAAAGAGTTATATTTTCAGATAAAAGCGGTATAGAGGCTAGGAAAGGAGCTAGGCCTAAATATTACTAAAAAAGGGGTAAAAAAGGAGTAGGAAGAGAAAGAGTCTCTATAATTAATAAAAGTAAGTTTAAAAAAAATCTTAATAGGCTAAAATATTCTATTTTTTATCTATTTTTTTTCCTCTAAATTATATTTTAATAGCTATCTTACTAACTATTATATTAGGTAAAGGAATAAAGATTCAAGTATTAGGAGCTATTTAGATAGGAGGAAGATCGGAACTAGAGTTTATTTAGGACCTAATTAATACTAAAACTCTTAATTCTTCTCGCTATATCCGTATAGTACTTAATAAGTACATTAAAAAGTATATTAAAAGAGGTAAGTCCTATAACTCTATTTTACTATTTTTTTTTATTATTATAATAGAACTAGTTAATATATCTTTAATCTAAGATTATAAATAGCTAATAAGTATACTAGGTTAGAGTTATCAATAAGATAATAGTAGAATTTATAAAGCTTCTACTATTATTAATTAGTTTAGAAGAAATAGAGTAAAACTCTTTCCTTATCTAGCCTATAGTCCCGATCTAAATTCTATTGAAAACGTTTAGAGTTTATTAAAAGATCGACTAATTAAAAGATATAAAGGAAATTTTCCTTTAGAGACTACTCCTATAGGAGTAGAATCCTTTAAAACGGCGATAAAAGAAGAATAGGCGCTTATACAACAAGAATCTATAGATAATTGTATATTATCTATAGAAAAACGTTAGTAGGACTATATACTAGCTAAAGGCTATCCTACTAACTACTAATAGTAATAGGTTATAACTATTAAATATAATCTTTTACTAAAAGTTTAACTTTTTATCTTTTACTAAATATCTACTCTTTTAATAATTAGAATTAAATATAACTAAAATATATTAATAATATTATATATACCTAACTAATACTAAAAAGATTAGAAAAAGATACTATAAATAAAAAACTATATTACTCTAAAGTTAGCTTAAAAAAAAGTCCTCTAAACACTTTAAATCCTAGCCTTTAGCTGCTTAGTAATTAAAAATCTTAGTAAGCTAAATTAATAAGCTAGATTTTCTCTTTAAAATTCTTATTTACTTATATTTTTAGCTAAATTATTGGTAGAGATGTAACTAGTTTAAAACTATAACTTTTTTTTAGTCTTTTTTTTCGTGTCACCCTACTATACCTTAAAGCTCTCTTATTATCTTATAAACCTAAGTAAAGAGTACTTTAAAGCTACGAACTATATTATAATATATCTATACTAAACTTATTACTATATAATTTAGTATAGCTAATATAAAGGAGTAGAGCTTCTTATCTATAGAGATACTTTATTTATAGATAATCTAGTAATATACTACTTATCTTAAGACTATATTATAACTCTCTTTAGAGGAGTAATTATTTAGAGAGCTACTTATTAAGTAATAGTAACTACTTTAATAATAGAAGCTAAGCTCCTTACTCTTAAATATATAAGTAAAGAAGTAATAGCTCTTAAGAGACTATTTAAGGAGCTTACCCTTAATTTAGGAGCTACCTAGAATATATTCTATAATAACTAGTAAATAATTTAACTTATAGTAGGCTAAAACGAGTATATAATAACGCGTTTATACTATATCGATATATAAAATATATAGCTATACTAAGAGTATACTAAAGACTCTTTTTAAGTCTTATATATACTAATAAATAAGATACTAGCTAATAGATTAATAAAGTACTTACTAAAGTAGTAGTTTAAGAGGTTTAAAGCTTAACTAAACTTAAAAGATATAAGAAAGAAGTTTAAGCTAGGATATTATAAGAGTAGAGTATATAGAGTATAGAGAAGAGTTTAAATTAAAGAGCTAAAGCTCTAGAGCTAAAGCCCTATTATATAAATAGGGTAATAAGCTTACTAAAAAAAGCTATTATATATAGATAATATCTAAAGGCCTTCTTAGCTTATTTATCTTTAGGTAGTAGAGTAGTAGTAGTAGTAACTAACTACTTAGTAGTAGTAAGAGTAGTAGTAGTAGCTTTAATAGTAGAGGTAGTAGGAGTAGTAGTATAAGAGAAACTAGAGATAGTACTAGGTATAATAGAGTAAGATATACTAGAGTATATAGAGAGTAGGAAAGGAGCTAGTAGAAGTAGTAGTAGAGGAGGTAGAGAGAGAGTAGAGTACTCTAGTATTTACTATACCTCTTTAAGCTTTAGTATAAAGTAAAGCTTACGCCTTAGCTAGGTTAATTTAGAGGTACTAGCCTTTAGTAAATAGTAGAGAGTAGCTATAAGCGCTATAGTAGTAGGAGTAGTAAGAAGACTACTAAAAATTAATAGTTAATACTACTAATTATTAAAAGATAGAATAAAGCTCTATTAAGAGCTACTAAAGCCTATTTAAGAGCTATTAAAGCTTATTTAAGAGCTATAATTAAAGCTTATAAGAGGAAAAGAGTTACTTATATAAGCTTATACTTATACTTATAGGTATAGTATATATAGTATAGACTCTCCCTAATAGAGTTATAGTACTCTCTAAGAGAGGTACCTACTAAAGTACTTTTAGTATAGCTAAGGTAGGACTCTACCTAGAGAGTACTATACTCTAGAAAAGAAAGAGAAAGTAGTAGAAGTAAAGTAGAGAGAAAGGTATAAGGGAAGGTATAGGTAGAAATAGAATAATAAGCTTACTACTTCTTTTTCTTCTTCTTCTTCTTTTTCTTCTTATTCTCTTTAATTATAGTAGCTTCTTCTTTATAGTATACTTCTATAACGCGTAGATATATAGAAGTAACTAACTAAGTCTATATAGGAGTTATTATAGAGCTTATAGAATAGGGATAAGAGCTAGAAAGCTTATAGGAATATATAGAGTATATACTAAATAATAACTTATAGAATATAGTATAGTAATTTATAAAGTCTAGTAAAGTAAAAAGCTTATAGTTTACTCTATACGCGTATATTATATATATATACTAAAGCCTAAGTTTATAATAGGTAAAATTATAAGAAATTAAAGTTTTAAGTAAGTTTAGATATACTCTAAAAATTATAGCTATATAGCTTACTTAGAGAGTATATTATAATTAAGTTTAGCTTAATCTTAAGTATAGAGATATTAAGTATACCTAATATCTATAAGCTTAACTTAATATAGAGGAGTATAGCTTAATAGAGGAGTATATAAGTATATATTATATAAGTAAGCTATTTAAGCTTCTCTTATATATATATAGTACTCTCTATATAGCTTTAAATTAATAATCTATCTCCTACTTATTCCTAAGCTACTTAACTTATAATACTAAGCTATAGATTTTTACCTAATCTAAATGGGTAAGCTTTTCTCTTTAAATATTTTTTATAATTATAGCTCTTATATTAAAGAAGTTACAATACTTTAAAAAAGTTAAAAAATAAATTACTTTTTATTTTTTATACCTCTCTATATTATAGCTATCTAAAATATATATTCTCTAATAATTATCTAAAGGTACTATATTAAGTAGAAATATATATATTAACTACTTAGTACTTATTATATTAGATATCTAACTATTCTTAGAGGTTATATAAAACTAGTTAGGAATTATTATAGGAAACTAAGTACTATATAAGTTCTTCTCTTTAAATATAACTAAATAGTATAGTTTCTTACCTATAGCTAATATATACTTAATTATTAATACCTACTTATAGTTCTCTAGTAACTAATAGTAAGCCTTCTTTTTCTAACTACTTATAAGTACTCTAGTATTTATATATATACTTAGGACCTTTCTAGTCTTATCTATATTCTATATACTCTTAGCCTTTATACCTAACCTTATTTAAGTTCTCTTAAAGAGCTTAAGAAATATATATATCTATCTTTATATTACTCTCTTAGCCTATATAGCCTTTATCTTTCTATCTATAATTAATATAATATATAAGTTATACTTAATAAAGAAGGATAACTAATACTTACCTATAGGATTATTATCTCTATTTATCTTTAGGATTTAATTTACTATTTCTTAAGTATAAGTATATAAGAGAGGAAAAGTATATATATCCTCTTTAAGGATCTATTATATAAGAAACTCTTCTTACTCTAGAGTTAATTACTACTAGTATATATAGCTAGTTTAGCTATTCTATATACTGCGTATACGCGTAGAGAGTATAGCTTAAAGGATCTTATATACTTTTATAGTAGCTCTTTAACTTGAAAAAACACTAGTATTAAGATTATAGATAGCTACTTATATAGATTCTTTACGGTTGTCCATTTTAGTAAGGTGGCTGATTTCTAAGGGGTGGCTCGAAACCTCGGGTGGCTCGAAACCCTGTCGGCTAGCTTAGCTAGCATGCGGAGCGTCTGATTCATGAGATAACATCATCCGCTGCTTCCCGCATGAACTTTTTGGACCGGACGAAAACCTGTCCGCACACGGCCTTTCATAACCTTAAAGCTGAGCATAGTCGCATCCCAATAGACATTTCATACCATATCTCCTCCCGGAATGCCAAAGCCTCAAGTCCTGATTGTCGGCTGCGGGGCCGTTGGCCTCTCGGCAGGCTATTTTCTTTCCTTTGGCGCAGACATTACCTACCTTGTTCGGCCGGGTCGCAAATCCGCATTTGTGGGACCCAAGAAACTGTACTCATACAAGGACAATGAACTCTACACCTTTGCTGATTACCGTGTCATCGAGGACCCATCCGAAGTTTCTGGACAGCAATTCGCATTCGTGTTCGACACGTTGGATGGCCATACGGCGCGTTCGGAAGGCGGCACCAAGACGTTGAGCAAGGTTGGAGCTTTGATCAATGAGGAGCAGAATTCTGAATGTTTCGTCACGTATGATGCGGTTGCTTTGGATATCGACCAGCATTATGCAACTACCTTAGCCATATCTCCCACTCGGCTCATTTTCATCGCAAGTTTACTAGCTCATCAACCCACACCTTTGGTCTCAATTCCACCCAACGCAGATAAAACGCTTATTGAAAAGGCCGACATTCTGTACTCTCATTTGTCGAAGAATACTGGTTTGATGGCGATGAACTCGCGGCCGGTGCTGGTAAAGAAATTCAAGGACGTATATGAGAAGAATGGACGGCTCAAGGTACAGACGCTACCAACTTTCTTCCAACCGGTCACGTTGGTTGTATTGCTGCATTTAGTAACTTGGCACATCCAAGGTTGGCCCGAGTTCAAATATTTGCGACAGAACCGGGAATTGTGGTCGTTGCTGATGCGAGCGCAGAAAGAGATTTTTACCCTACCGAGGCATGGATGGACGGGCTGGTTACTTTCAATTGTGTGGGGGTCGTGGTTGACTGCAAAACTTAATACTGGGATGTCTCAAGATTCGCTGCCTATGCAGTATCACGAGTTCAACAAATTCCATCATGGCGGCAAGGTGAATAATCAAGATGTCGACTGTATGGTGGAAGTGCTGGCAGATGGTGAGAAGAGTGGGCACAAGATGCCTGCCCTACAAGAGCTGATTACAAAGGCGAAAAGTACAGGTGTTGTTAAGTCCTAGCATAGGTCCTACAGTGGCCAAAAGTGTTGATAAGTTGCTGCAGTAATGTTGAGTTGTACGGTGACATTCAAAGGCCAGCGTTAGCGCAGGTCGCAAATTGGTACTCTTCATAAAAACAAATTCATGCTCCCATCCGGTTATTTCTAGTGCCAAATTATACAACATAGGTGTTCGATGCATGCTCTCACGAGAAGAAAGCTACCCGTGCGTTGGCCATGGAGCCTTCGAGATCGAAGTTTGTAGTGTAAAATTTGTGTTTTCCTTGAGTTTACTCTAGGTCGAAGTGTGTTACATGTAACGTGTTTTATCGGTAAGCTGCGCACATCACCATCCTGCGCACCCCACCAGAACGCGCACAGCTCAGCGTACGATAGCTCAACAACCACATATTCAATTTGTCTGAGACTTTGACAGAGGATAGACTAAGTCTATCTACATTGAGTCCTAGTATAGCCTTGTACGTAGCACATACTGCACGTTGGTAGTGCCCTTATACGTACCTGCGGGGTCTCTACTTAATCACCTTGTTGGACACCTATTTAAGCCTCTACGACTAGCGTTTAACCTTCCTAAGCTTATAATACCCCTCTACATACTATATACTATTATTATATTTAATGCTTCTATTACTAGTAGTAGTTAGTAGCGCGTAGCTTTAAGTTCTCCTTAGCTAAGATTATTACTAAGTTTATTATAAGCTAATAGCTTTTAATAAGCTAAGTAATTACTTAACTTATAGGACCCTAAGATTATTATTAAAGGAGTCTCTATATAAGATAAGCTTACTACTTAAGCTAGCTAATTATATATAGAGTCTTTACTATCTATATCCCTAATATACTATATACTATTCCTAGTAGAGATAGTATTCTAATAATAATAAGGTTAAATAGGATATATTCTAGATAAGCTAGGATAAGCTCTATTACCTTAAAGCTAGCCTTAATATTATACTATAATAGGACTATTACCCTAATCTTCTAGTATATCTATAGAAAGTTAAGCTTATCTATATAGAAGATACTATATTAGGTAAGATTAGATACCTTATATCTATATAGTACCTTAAGAGAAGAGTAGTAACTAATATTAAGAGGCTAGAAGAGGTAAGAGGTATAAGAAAGTATATAGAGAGTAATAATCTTATTATTCTTATAATATTAATTAAACTCTAGTATAGTATAGCTACTTATTATAATCTAGAAAGATAGTAGTAAAATAAACTATATAAGTAAGCTAATAGCTTTAAATAATAATATAAAGGTAGAAGTCCTATAGCTTAGTATAGGATATACTATAAGATCCTATAGTATAGGATACTATAGGATAATAGGACTATAAGACTCCTATAATATATAACTATAGGTAATAAATATTTATAGCTTATTATATTTAATTCTCTATAGTCTATTAAGTAATATACTATTTACTTAACCTTACTTTATCTTTAAGAATTAATTCTTTACTTTACTAATATATAGTTAGTATATTAGTAGACCTTAATACTTTAAATACTTCTATAATAAGTAATATATTAATAGATACTAATAACTAGTAGGTAGGCTTAACCTATACTCTAACCTCTAAGGTTACTAAGTTAGACCTCTATTATAGAGACTATACTAAGCTTAAATTATAGCTACTTTAATTTAATATCTACTTTAAGATAGATAAAGTACTTAATAATAAATAACTAATACTTATAGTAATATACTTAAGAGGAAAAGCTAATAAATAGATTACTCTATATCTTAAAAATATATAGATAATAATATATTTAAATAATAGATTATATTTAAGAAGAAACTTAGATAATTATTCTAAGTTATAAATAAACCTATTATTATAGAATAAGCTATCTAACACCTATAATAGAACTATTTAACTACTAGTTATACTAATAGGTTTTAGAAATATTTACTCTAAATAGAATAGAATAACTAGGTACTTATAAAGATATTTAAATAAAGATTAAAAGTAAGAGTATAGGTAGAGCTTATAAGAAATAGAGCTAAAATAGATATTCTTAATAAACTAGTTAAAGAATTAATTAGAGTTAATAACTATCTATATAATTTCTACCTTAAAGTAAAAGGTACTACTCTAACCTATATATATAAGAAGAGGTACTACCTAAACTATAGATACTAGAGAGTTATAAAAGTACTTAGAGTTAATAATAATTATAGGTACTTTAGACTTAATAATATATATATTAATAATATTAACCTAAGAGGAAGAAAAGAGGAATATTACTCTAAGAAGCTAGATATTAGTAAGGAAATAAGAACCTACTATAACTATAGTAAACTAGGCTATATATTAAAGATTTACTAATTAAAGAATAAAGTAAAGAGATAGTAAGTTAAGGACTACTCTTTTAAAATAATTAAAGGATAAGATAATAATATTAAAGATAAATAGGAAGTAGTATAGTATATATAGAATAAAGGGAAAGCTATCTATTATAATTAAGCTTAGCTTAACCTCGATTATAGAGATATTAGGTATACCTAATATCTATAAGCTTAACTTAAAATAGAGGAGTATAGCT
>JAJTIZ010000188.1:0-61953 GCA_021365335.1 Phaeosphaeriaceae sp. PMI808 | reverse complement strand
GAGATAATTAGGTTGTACTTTTTATAAGTACTATTACTGAATATAAGTCTTACCCTTAATACTATACTAAAGAATATACTAAGACTACTCTAATAATATTTACTACCTAGTAACTTATCTATATAGAGGCTCTATTAATATAGTAAACTCTCTTAAAATAATAAAAACTCTTTAAATCTACCTTTAGAGATAAGGCTATTAAGCTACTAAGGATCTTAGAGATAATTAATAACTATAATAAGTATAAGAGTAAGGTAGATTAATTTAATTAGATAAGAAGCTACTATAGTATTTAGTAAGTTAAGAGGTATATATAGAAGCCTCTATAGTACTTTTTACTAGATCTTATACTTAATAACTACTATAGGCTTTCCTTATACTCCTCCTCCTATATAGCTAAATATAGCGGCTATAAGTAGTTTCTTTATAACCTTATTAAGTAATTATATAAGCGCGGTAGCCGTCCTATATAAGGATCTAATAAGTAGGCGAGACTTAATAATATTATTATTAGTAAGGAGAGTAAGTATACGTCTATAAAGCTCTTTATAGAGTCTTAGCCCTATATAGCCTACTTAGAAGGAGGACGTAAGAAGGATAATAGCTAGAAGCCTCTTAGTTACGTATCTAGTAATTCACGCTTACAACATGGCTCTCAGCGTGCTCCACGTACATCTTTTGGCTGTAGGCTTTGCCGACTACCTCTCTATAGGCTAGAAGTCAGGCCTAAGTGCTGGCAGGAGCACCTCCGACGGCATCGAACAGTCAGTTCAGTCAACGTAAAAGCAAGCTCGAATATCACGTAGTCTTATCTCAAAACCGTCAGAAATAAAGTCTCCATACAAACTTGTATACAAGGTTCATCAATCTCGGTGTTCTACCAAGTTCGGAGAGATCCACCGATTGGTCAACATTAGGTGGCCCGTGTACGGGAGATGTTGACGGTGCGGGGGATAATAAAAAAGTCTTCGAAAAGACTGCGCGCTGTGTATCCCAAAGGGATGTCACCCTGTAACTCACACCACCTACTATCGTAAGCACTAATGGCCCTTTAGGATTAGACGTCTCTCAACAATTTCAGCACAGCATGACCGTTAACCCACTCACTTCTACTAGAATACCCCGCTTAGGTGACCTTTCTCGGTCATATGCTTACGTTATGGTCAAAAAAATCATGTGAAATCTTGTCAGTGCCAAGATTTGACCACTTTTCCACATTTTAGTAAAAGGAACCCTAACCCTAGTAGCCGCACCGCTAGTTTAGTTACGACGCGATGGAAAATTAATACTCTATCGCGGTATAAGTAGCTATATATATATAGGCATATAGAGCTCTCTACTAAAATATCTCGTAATAATAGCTATTATCCGTAGCTATATAGCTTCAAGTTTAATGTTGGTTTTAGTGTTCAGATCCGGCGTTGAGCCGTCGGCTACGTTGAGGGTAATCTACGGTAACTGGCGACTTGCTTGTAAACTAACGTTAGATGAGAATATTCTCGAGCCCCAAACATCGTTTCGATCGAATGATTGTGACGTCGAGATAGTGTCATCATGAGTTCCCAACAATCAATCGATCTACAGATTGATTACTCAATCAAGCGTAAAAAGGCCACTATGAGGACCGTGACGGACCTAATCTGGTAATCAATCTGTAGATCGATTGATCGTTGGGAACTCTGGTGTCATGGGTTCTTCCCGAAGTTTCTCTGAACTTTTCAAACTTCGAAACCATAGGTTGTGAGACACGACGAGCAAACTCTAGGAACGTCATGATGATTCGAGAATATTATCCCTCGAATATATAAGGACCTCGAGGCTACCTCTCAAGGTCATCATTACAACCACAAAAAACAAGTTATTTATGCAATTACTGCGCACATCCATTCAACGAATTCCCCAACAACTCAATCGCATCATAAAGCCAACCACCACTCGAACCTTCACAACAACCCCAGCAACAATGTCTCTATTCCCACGCTTCACACAGGAGTTTGCTCCTATCTTCCGCCTTTTTGACGAATACGACCGTCAAACCTTCCGCGATATCGACCGTCAGTTCAAGAGTGTGCGGTCCTTTACTCCCAAATTCGACGTCAAGGAAACAAAAGATGGCTACGAACTCCATGGCGAACTTCCTGGCGTAGAACAGAAGAATATCAACATCGAATGGACTGACAACAACACCCTTACTATCTCGGGCCGCCATGAAGTCGTCCGGGAAGAGGGTCAGCGTCCCCAAGGCTTCATTGAGAGTAGCGAAGAACGGAAGAAAGCTCGAGGACGAACCCACCGGCAGCAACAAAGAGTCTCAAGTTAAGCAGTCCGAGCAGCAAGAGGCGTCGAAGCAGGACGAGCCATCTAAGCCCAGGTACTGGGTTTCAGAACGCAGCGTTGGCGAGTTTCACCGGTCATTTGCCTTCCCTGCTCCCGTCGATCAGGATGCTGTCAAGGCAAGCTTGAAGAATGGCATCTTGAGCATTGCTATTCCAAAGGCTCAAGCTCCACAGAGCAGGAAGATCAATATTGAGTAAAGACGCGACGATAAATGTGTATATTCACCCGGTGCGGCAGCGTCGCCTCTTTACGGCCTCGCGGGGTTTTGTTTACATTCGGAGGTTAGCCTTTAACTGAGACACTTCGCCTCCAATCCTTGATTGTTTGATACAGTATAGCAATGGGTTTTTTTGAGGATAGGTTTGGAGTAGATTTTTTGTTGGATTTCTCTCGTTTGAAGTTAACAGGTTGTATACTTATAGTCCCTCAACAACATAAAACAGTAGTATAAGCTTTAACCAAGATCTTCACCAGGTGTTGCAATAATTCGTGCGCGATAAGGTAAGCGAGGTCGCCCATCCGCATCATCAACAATCAAAGCAAACTTTGGCATAATACGCCTTCTCAACACCACAAAATACGCCTATATAGCTCTTTAAATATCAAATTGAAGCCTCATGAGCTCGTCGTCAAATTTGGAGCTGAAATGACGCGGATTCTGACTTTAAATAGGCAATTGTATGGGGGTAGTGAAGATGAGCCATTTTGGTGAGGCTCGCTTAACTCATCGCGCACGAATTATTGCAATACCTGGTGTCTTTAACTTTTGCATTATATAATAGGTGTCGAAATAGTCCTATTTATTTATACTAGGAAGTTAGCTAGTAGAATTTCTATTTAAAGCCGTTGTATGCTTATTATAACTTTATTACCTCTTCGTGTTACCTCTATCTATATAAAGGATAAGCTAGGTTATAGAAGCTCGTTAGCGTATTTTAGGTACTATACGCCTAGCTCCTTCACCCCTCCCTCCTAGCTCTCGCTAATTCAGCTTCTCTACTTTATCGTACTTCCCCTAATACTATAGTACTACCTAGTATAACTCTTGATTTTAACCTTCTTGAAGGCCTTAGTAGGCGTCGCAAGACCTAACTATTATGAGGCTGCGGGGTACGCGCTTGTAAGGCTATGCTAACTGTAGAGCTTCGAGCCGATTGCAGGGCTGCGAGCTTATACGATATATACTGTTCTACTCCAATAATCAACATCGTTGATTATTCGAACCTTTTTGGTTGTTTGGCGTAGTGGAGTAGAGCTGCGTTATAACAGCGCTCCCTATACTAAAATAGGTATTGTGTTAGAATTTTATTACTTGATTAAGTAAGCGCATATAGTCCCCCTACTAATTTTAAGGCGCCTATCCTATTACTATCTATATATAAACGTAAAAAGGTTTATATATAAAATAGGTATATATCTATCTAAACTCTTTATTCTCTAAGTTTAAGTAGGATATAGGGATTATAGTAGATATTATAGGCTAATAAAATAGAGTAGTTTCTTAATAATAGAACTTAGTACGTAGGATAGCTAAGCGATAATACTATAGTAATAGAGTAAGAGTAGTATCTACTATAATACCTATAGCGCGCTTAAAAAGGTATTACTAGATAATTATAATAAAATATTCTACTTATTAGAAGAGTTTAGAGTACTAGTCTATAAGTAGTATTATATAGAGGTTATTAGTCTTAATAGGTATCTATAAAAAGAGTACTTAATACCTATAGTACTATAAAAAGATATTATATAGTACTTTTCTTATATTTTCTAGGTTAAGCTAAATATAGTTTAAGCTTCCTAAATAGCCTACTTAGATAATAGAAGAATTAGGTATACTATTAAATTATTATTAATATAGGACTTATAAGTTTATTACTATAAGTAGTATTAAAATCTATAAATATTATAAAAAAGAATACTAATAGGTATAAATAGATATAAACCTAGGTAACCTATAAGAGCTCGGGCTATTCTCTAGTATATCCCTTTACTAAGAGTTACCCCTAATAAGGGTACCCCTCTTAGGACCTAGACTCGATTATTATAGTATATCTTGCACCGTAGATACCTTATAATATAATACAATTATCTCTTATATTCTTATATTCCTATAAGCTTATATCTACTTATTAGGCTTCTTTTATTACTACCTCCTCTCTAGCTCCTAAGATTAGATTCTACTAATCTTAGCTTCTAACTAAACTAAGATTCTAGTTAGATATCTAAAAACTCCTAGATATCTTTAAATAAGGATTTATTAATACTACTGTAAGGAGTATAATATAATCTAACGTAAGTTAACCTACGTTAAACGTTATATCTAGGAACTTAATACCTCTACTCTAGAGATCCTTCCTCTTATATAGGTATTTAAGTATAAGTTTAACTTAGATAGTTATCCCCTGAAGTATAAGGCGCGTATCTATATTAGAGGCGATCTTTAAATAACTATTAAAGATACTTATACGGCTACTCTTACTATCTAAATCTTTCGCGCCCTTATAGTAATTACTACCTACTTTAACCTAGAGATTAGATAATATAATACTATTAACGCGTTTATAAATATATCTCTTCCTTAACTAGTCTTTACTTATTAACTAGAAGGCTTTAATAATAGACTTTATATCTTAGAACTATAGCGAGCTCTATATAGTCTTAAGACCTCTCCTATTCTTTAGTATAAGAATCTTACGTAAACTCTTTAGTCCTTTAGCCTTACTCTAGTCCTTAACTACAATTATCTCTAGAAAAATAATCGTCTAATTATCTTCTTCTATATAGATAATATTATTACTATAGTAAAAACTAGCTACTCTACTACTCTAGACGAGTTTAAGCGTAAGCTCTATAAATACTATAAAATTACTAATCTTTAAGACTATAATCTATAGACCTTTTACAGTATTACTATATATAGAGATAGAGATAATAATATTTAGCTATCCTAGAAGGACTATATTAAAACTATCTATTATAGATATCCTTTACCTAAGCTATAGATAAAAGCTCCTATTACTCCTCTACTATTAGAAGAACTACTTCTCTCTACTAAAGTTAAATAATACTAATATATACTAGTACGCTTAAATAGTTGGATTAATTAGCTATACTATAGGAGCTACTAAGCCTTATATTACTAAGGCTTATTTAAAACTTATAGAATTCCTTATAAATCCTTCTACTATATATCTAGTAGCTATATACTACTACCTAGTATACTTATTTTATAAAAGAGACCTCGCACTATTATTAGATTTATAGGTAATCTAAGGTCGAACTCAGTTATCTACTACTAGATAAAAGTGTTATTATAAGACTATCCAAGACTATATCCGAGATTATAGCCGGTATAGCTAGTATAGCTAGTATAGCTAATATAGCCAACGTAACTAGTAAAGCTAATATCCGATAGCTTATAGCGTTATAGATAAGCTGCGTAGAACTAGTACTATTAAATAACTACGTTAAGCTAGCTTAACTATATAATAGAGATAAGTAGATCTCTACCCTCTAAACTAAGAGACCTTAATAAGCTCTATAGATATAGATATATAAACTAGTAGAAAGCGTAGTAGATAGAAAATTAGAATATTAATAGATAATAATTAAGAGCGTTTATAGATAATTATTTATTATTTACTATATTATTTATTATAGTCTTTTATTATATACCTTATTCCTATACTATGCACCTATTAAAAACCTATCTTAAATCGATAATTAAGAGTCTTACTACCTTAACTAAATTAAGCTAAACTAATAACTAAAATAAGTTAAGCTAATTAGTACACGAACCTATAGAAATTAGGTAGACCTAACTTCTATTAATTAGCCGGTTCTAACTAGCGCGCTCTATAATTAGTCTCTAGCGCGCTCTACTAAACTTTAAAATTTACTATCTTAACTAAGTTAAGCTAATTATAAATTATAATAACCTATTAAGCGCAACGCGATCCTATAGTAACGCTAAGGAATAACGCTAACTATATAGCCTAGTTGATATAGCTGCAATCTAGATGCGTAGTCTATAACGTCTAGGATAAAATCAACCTAGCTATAATAATAGAATTAATTAAAGGCTAATAGTATTAGAGCTCTAGTAATTACTAATACGCGCTAGCTATAAATATCTAGGAACTAGTAATTAATCTAAGTTATTAACTATAGGACTTAAAGCGTTTAAGGAAGATCTTAAATACTATAAGACTCTCTCTAAATAATACTAAAGTAACTAATACGAATTCGAGAAGGAGTAGATAAGCTTATAGTAGATTATAGTCTTTATCTAATTATTAGTTATACTATATCTACTACGCACTACTACTACTAGATTAGTTACTATAATAGTAGCTTACTAACCTTAAATAAACTATTAGTATTAATAAGTAGTTAGAGAGAAGTAGCTTATAAGCGCTATATCTACTTACTTAAACTAATAAGGAGCGTATTAAATTAGGAAACCTAGCTAGCTAAGTATAACTAAGCTACTACTAATAGAAGCTTATAAGTAGTAGAGGTATTATAGATTAAGTAGTTATAAAAGACTTTCTCTTAGTATTAATAAGATTACTCCTATATAGTCTATAAACTTTTAAGATTATAGTTAATTTAAAGATTATATAACCTATAAGGAGATAATAAAAAATTCTAAGAATACTTAATAGTAAATTATCCTCTTAAATTAGGAAAAATAGGGCTACTTTTATAGTTAATAATACCTTATTAGATCTTCCTACTAGTAGTAAGACTACCTAGGGTAGGACTAGGGACGCCTCTCCTATAGAATATAATCTACTACTAAACTAAGGTAGACTTTAATTAAACCTAAACTAGGGTAGACCTAGTATAAAAATTAACCTAGCTAAAATAGTAATAATATATAATTAACTAGGTAAACTATAGTAGAGGAAAAATACCCTACTTATAGTAAATTCTATAACCTAAGAGAATACTATTATATTAATCTAGATATAGCCCCTCTATATTAGAATCTAAATAAGACTCTATAAGAGCTTATTAACTATAAACGTAAAAATAATACTATTTTAAGGATTAATTAGAGGATAGTCTAAACTTCCTTTAGGCGATTACTAACTCTAATACCTAGAGATTAAGAATAACTATATAGTAGAAGAGTATAAGTATTAAAGGGACCTTTACTACTATATCCTTTTAAACTATAATAAATAACTATAATAAATATCTACTATAGGATTTATTTATCCTTAATTTAGGTATAACCTACTATATTATAAATAACCCTAATTATATCTATAACTATTACCTACCTACTTAAGAAGACTATATCTAGGCTAGTAATTTAAAGATATAGGTAAAGGGATATAGATCTATTAATCTAACGTTAAAGAATTAATCTAAGGTAAATTATCTAGCTTTATATAATATAGCTATATACCTAGATATCTACTATAACCTAGTCTTATTCTAATTACTCTAGTAGAGAGGAATATAGTAGAATACCTAATTAGAACTAATAACCCTAAATAAACTAGATAGGTAGATAATTAGAAATCTTACTAAGATCTATAGCTAATAGGTACTTAAGTTTTATCTATTATAAGAAGTACGTATTATACCTATAAACCTAGGTTAACTAGAGTAACTATACTTATATAGTATAAGAGACTTAGCTATCTAGGACTAGTAGTAATTAAGTACCTTATCTAGTAAACTTAAGGGTCGCGTAAAAGGAGTAACTACTATTAAATATAACTCCTATAGTAAAGCTAAGATAAGACGTTAAATTAGCCGCGTACTACGAGTTAGCTATAAAGGACTAGGAGAAAGAATCTTAATTAATTTCTACTTATATAAAGTATAGAGCTTTAATAAAGAAAAGAGCTAGATACTAGTTACTAAGAAGATTTCTAAACTATAGTAGGACTTCTACTTTATAGATAACTAATTAGTAAGTTAATTATTAAGATACTAGAAAACTTATTCTCTTCTTAAAGAATTAGTATAATATCTTAGTTAAAGTAATTAAAGCTAATAATAAGATTACTATAGTAAAACTAGAAGTCTAGTATTAGCTAAGCTTATAAGGTATTACTATTAAACCTTTAGCTCTAGATACTTAAGCTTAAAATAGAGGAGTAGAGCGACTAGAGGTATTAATAAGGAGAAATTACGTAATATAGCTTAATATAAATCTACCTTAGGAACTCTAGCTAGAGATTACTAGAGCTAGAGTATACCTTTATAACTAAATACTAAGTTACTTAAATAACTAGAAAACGCTATATAAGACCTTCTTTATAGGAGTAGCTTATAATTAAGGAATTATAGTATTACTAAGAAAGCCTAATCTAGCTTATTTAAAAGCCTATAGGTATAAAGCTTTTATAATAACTAATAATACCTACTATAGTAAATTAAGACTCTAGTAGCTAGACCTAAAGGCCTAGATTAGATACCTTATTAGATACTAGTTATTAAATATCTACTAGATATAGGTACTATCTATAGCTAAGGTAATAAGTACTTAAGATATTATCTTTAATAAGTATATAATCTTTAATAGTAAAATAGAGGACCTAATAGATAACCTTATATATTAAACGCTAGAAGAGATTACTACTTATATAAGAACTATTAAGCTCCTAATACTAGTTTATTAGCTAGAAATAGAGTCTTTCTATAAGGATAATACTAATCTAGATATATTAATAAATAAAGTAGACCTACTAGGCTACTATTAAGGAAGAAAGATTAGGGATTATTACCTAACTCTATTACTATCTCTACTACTAGTAGTACTCCTAGCTTAATTAATAGCTAGAGGACTAGTATTATATAAGTTATCTGAAATCGGCTTAGGTAGAGAATAGTTAACTACTATAATAAAAACCTATAATAACTAAGGATTATCTAAAACTATACTATAGGTAGTAGCCTTTATAGTAGGTACCTAGGTAGGAAATATTAGGTAATATAGAGGAGAGTTAATAGATAAAGTAAAGATAAAAAGAATACTCGCTAGAGGCTTAAAGCTCTATATAGTTAACTCCTACCTCTACTAATATACTAAATAAACCTAGATAACTATCTAATAGGCGAGCTATTTAAAGAAGCTAAATACGCTTATATAATAAGCTACTAGAAGATAAGATTATAGACTAAGGTACTAGCTAATCCAATTAAATAAATAGGTTAATAGATACTTAACTATATATAGGTTTATACCTATAAATTAGATAAATACTACTAGTTTATTAAATATAAAGCCGACTAGTAGTACGTAGAGACTAGTAAAGAAACGTTATATTATAAGATACCTACGCTATAATACTAGCTAGCCGCTCCTTCTAGATACTTATAGTAATTATAGCTAAATATAATCTTGAACTAAAATAGTATAATATAATAAACGCTTTATCTACGCTATAATAGATCGAGAGATCTATATAAAGATACTAAAGGATACTAGAAGAAGGGAATAATCCTTTAGGTCTAAAAGGCTCTATATAGACTACGTATTTTACCTCTACTATAGTAGAAAGAGTTTACTTTAATACTAAAGTCTCTTAGTTTTTAAGTAGTACCCTATAAGCTATACTATATAGTAAAAGATAGTATTATTATCTTCTTCTATATAGATAATATTATTATAGCCTATAATAAAAAGAAGACTAAAGAAGTAGAAAAGGTAACTAATCTCTTAAGAGAGAAGTATACTATTACTAGAGGAGTAGATCTCTAATAGTTCCTTAGTATAGAGATTATCTAGAAAAGAGAGTAATACCTTATCTAGCTCTATAGACTATATATTAATAAGATATATTAGCTGCTAATAAAGAGACGTCTCTATAATACTCTAATAGCTACTTCTAAGCTCTAGCCTTATACTAGCTAGTAATACTATCTAAGATTAATAAGTACTAGCGAAAAATTAGCTTACTCCTATTTACTATAGTAACTACTAGACTAGATATAGTTCGAAATTATAATTAGCTAATTCCTTATAAACTAAGATACGACTAAGAAGCTACTAACTAAGTACTTATATATCTATAAGTATAAGATAGAGAGTACTCTAACTAGAGGAGGTAATTACTCTAGGTAGCTAGTAATACCTCTTTACTAATAATACTCTAGATAGAAAGAGCTCCTAAGAATATATATTAACTATTTAACGCCTTATTATAGAGAGCTAATAAATAAGATATATTACTACTTAATAACTAAAGCTAATTACTACTTATCAAGTAGCTAAAGAAGCTATCTTTATATAATTACTAGATAGCTAATTACTATATAGTTATTACTTTAGTATTATATAAAGATAGCTCTTTAGCTACTTAGATAAGTAGTAATTTAGCTTTAGTTATTAAGGTAGTAATAGTATCTTATTTATTAGCTCTCTATATAATAAGGCTTTAATAGCTTAATAGTATATTCTTAGGAGCTCTTTCTATCTAGAGTATTATTAGTAAAGAGGTATTACTAGCTACCTAGAGTAAATTACCTCCTCTAGTTAGAGTACTTTCTATCTTATACTTAATAGATATATAAGTACTTAGTTAGTAGCTTCTTAGTATTAGTATTTAGGTTTATAAGGAATTAGCTAATTATAATATTATAACCTATATCTAGTCTAGTAGTTACTATAGTAAATAGGAGTAAGCTAATTTTTACTAGTACTTATTAATCTTAGATAGTATTACTAAGCTAGTATAAGGCTAGAGCTTAGAAGTAGCTATTAGAGTATTATAGACGTCTTATTTATTAGCGAGCTAATATATCTTATTAATATATATAGTCTATAGGAGCTAGATAAGTATTACTCTCTTTTCTAGATAATCTCTATACTAAGGAACTATTAGAGATCTACTCCTCTAGTAATAGTATACTTCTCTCTTAAGAGATTAGTTACCTTTTCTACTTCTTTAGTCTTCTTTTTATTATAGGCTATAATAATATATCTACGTAGAAGAAGATAATAATACTATCTTTTACTATATAGTATAGCTTATAGGGTACTACTTGAAAACTAAGAGACTTTAGTATTAAAGTAAACTCTTTCTACTATAGTAGAGGTAAAATATATAGTCTATATAGAGCCTTTTAGACCTAAAGAATTATTCCCTTCTTCTAGTATCTTTTAGTATCTTTATATAGATCTCTTAATCTATTATAGTATAGATAAAGGTATTTATTATATTATACTATTTTAGTTTAAGATTATATTTAGCTATAATTACTATAAGTATCTAGAAGGAGTAGCTAGCTAGTATTATAGTATAGGTATCTTATAATATAATATTTCTTTACTAGTCTCTATATACTACTAGTCGAGCTTTATATTTAATAAACTAGTAGTATTTATCTAATTTATAGGTATAAACCTATATATAGTTAAGTATCTATTAACCTATTTATTTAATTGGATTAGCTAGTACCTTAGTCTATAATCTTATCTTCTAGTAGCTTATTATATAAGTATATTACTTCTTTAAATAGCTCGCCTATTAGATAGTTATCTAGGTTTATTTAGTATATTAGTAGAGGTAGGAGTTAACTATAATAGAGCTTTAAGCCTCTAGCGAGTATTCTTTTTATCTTTACTTTATCTATTAACTCTCCTCTATATTACCTAATATTTCCTACCTAGGTACCTACTATAAAGGCTACTACCTATAGTATAGTTTTAGATAATCCTTAGTTATTATAGGTTTTTATTATAGTAGTTAACTATCTCTACCTAAGCCGATTTTAGATAACTTATATAATACTAGTCCTCTAGCTATTAATTAAGCTAGGAGTACTACTAGTAGTAGAGATAGTAATAGAGTTAGGTAATAATCTCTAATCTTTCTTCCTTAATAGTAGCCTAGTAGGTCTACTTTATTTATTAATATATCTAGATTAGTATTATCCTTATAGAAAGACTCTATTTCTAGCTAATAAACTAGTATTAGGAGCTTAATAGTTCTTATATAAGTAGTAATCTCTTCTAGCGTTTAATATATAAGGTTATCTATTAGGTCCTCTATTTTACTATTAAAGATTATATACTTATTAAAGATAATATCTTAAGTACTTATTACCTTAGCTATAGATAGTACCTATATCTAGTAGATATTTAATAACTAGTATCTAATAAGGTATCTAATCTAGGCCTTTAGGTCTAGCTACTAGAGTCTTAATTTACTATAGTAGGTATTATTAGTTATAGTAAAAGCTTTATACCTATAGGCTTTTAAATAAGCTAGATTAGGCTTTCTTAGTAATACTATAATTCCTTAGTTATAGGCTACTCCTATAAAGAAGGTCTTATATAGCGTTTTCTAGTTATTTAAGGAACTTAGATTTAGTTATAAAGGTATACTCTAGCTCTAGTAATTTCTAGCTAGAGTTCCTAAGGTAGATTAGTATTAAGCTATATTACGTAATTTCTCCTTATTAATACCTCTAGCGCGCTTAGCTCCTCTATTTTAAGCTTAAGTATCTAGAGCTAAAGGTTTAATAGTAATACCTTATAAGTTTAGCTAACGCTAGACTTCTAGTTTTACTATAGTAATCTTATTATTAGCTTCAACTACTTTAACTAAGATATTATACTAATTCTTTAGAAGAGAATAAGGTTTTCTAGTATCTTAATAATTAACTTCCTAATTAGTTATCTATAAAGTAGAAGTCCTACTATAGTTTAGAAATCTTCTTAGTAACTAGTATCTAGCTCTTTTCTTTATTAAAGCTCTATACTTTATATAAGTAGAAATTAATTAAGATTCTTTCTCCTAGTCTTTATAGCTAACTTGTAGTGCGCGGCTAATTTAACGTCTTATCTTAGCTTTACTATAGGAGTTATATTTAATAGTAGTTACTTCTTTTACGCGTACTCCTTAAGTTTACTAGATAAGGTGCTTAATTACTACTAGTTCTAGATAGCTAAGTCTCTTATACTATATAAGTATAGTTACTCTAGTTAACCTAGGTTTATAGGTATAATACGTCGCTTCTTATAATAGATAAAACTTAAGTACCTATTAGCTATAGATCTTAGTAAGATTTCTAATTATCTACCTATCTAGTTTATTTAGGGTTATTAGTTCTAATTAGGTATTCTACTATATTCCTCTCTACTAGAGTAATTAGAATAAGACTAGGTTATAGTAGATATCTAGGTATATAGCTATATTATATAAAGCTAGATAATTTACCTTAGATTAATTCTTTAACATTAGATTAATAGATCTATATCCCTTTACCTATATCTTTAAATTACTAGCCTAGATATAGTCTTCTTAAGCTAGTAGGCGATAGTTATAGATATAATTAGGGTTATTTATAATATAGTAGATTATACCTAAATTAAGGATAAATAAATCCTATAGTAGATATTTATTATAGTTATTTATTATAGTTTAAAAGGATATAGTAGTAAAGGTCTCTTTAATACTCGTAACTCTTTAGCTATATAGTTATTCTTAATCTCTAGGTATTAGAGTTAGTAATCGCCTAAAGCGAGCTTTAGATTATCCTCTAATTAATCCTTAAAATATAGTATTATTTTTATATTTATAGTTAATAAGCTCTTATAGAGTCTTATTTAGATTCTAATATAGAGAGGCTATATCTAGATTAATATAATAGTATTCTCTTAGTTATAGAATTTACTATAAGTAGGGTATTTTTCCTCTACTATAGTTTACTTAGTTAATTATATATTATTAATATTTTAGCTAGGTTAATTTTTATACTAGAGTCTACCCTAGTTTAGGTTTAACTAAATTCTACTTTAGTTTAGTAGTAGATTATATTCTATAGGAGAGGCGTCTCTTATCCTACTCTAGGTAGTTTTACTACTAGTAGGAAGATCTAATAAGGTATTATTAACTCTAAAAGTAGCTCTATTTTTCTCTAATTTAAGAGGATAATTTACTATTAAGTATTCTTAGAATTATTTTATTATCTCCTTATAGGTTATATAATCTTTAAATTAACTATAATCTTAAAAGTTTATAGACTATATAGGAGTAATCTTATTAATTACTAAGAGAAAGTCTTTTATAACTATATTAATCTATAATACCTCTACTACTTTATAAGCTTCTATATTAGTAGTAGCTTAGTTATACTTAGCTAGCTAGGTTTCCTAATTTAATATGCTCCTTATTAGTTTAAGTAAGTAGATATAGTACTTATAAGCTTACTTCTCTCTAACTATTATTAATACTAATAGTTTATTTAAAGTTAGTAAGCTACTATTATAGTAACTAATCTAGTAGGTAGTAGGTATATAGTAGATATAGTATAACTAATAATTAGATAAATACTATAATCTATTATAAGCTCGTCTACTCCTTCTTAAATTCGTATTAGTTACTTTAGTATTATTTAGAGAGAGTCTTATAGTATTTAAGATCTTTCTTAAATACTTTAAGTCCTATAGTTAATAATTTAGATTAATATACTAGTTCCTAGATATTTATAGCTAGTGCGTAGTTAGTAATTACTAGGGCTCTAATTACTATTAGCCTTTAAATTAATTCTATTATTATAGCTAGGTTGATTTTATCCTAGACGTTATAGACTACGTATTATAATTATAGCTAAGTTAACTAGGTTATATAGTTAGCGTCGTTCCTTAGTATTACTATAGGATCGCGTTATACTTAATAGGTTATTATAATTTATAATTAGCTTAACTTAGTTAAGATAGTAAATTTTAAAGTTTAGTAGGGCGCACTAGGGACTAATTATAGAGCGCGCTAGTTAGAACTAGCTAATTAATAGAAGTTAGGTCTACCTAATTTCTATAGGTTTATATACTAATTAGCTTAACTTATTTTAGTTATTAGTTTAGCTTAATTTAGTTAAGGTAGTAAGACTCTTAATTATTAGATTTAAGATAGGTTTTAATAGGTATATAGTATAGGAATAAGGTATATAATAAAAGACTATAATAAATAATATAGTAAATAATTAATTAATTATCTATAAATACTCTTAATTATTATCTATTAATATTCTAATCTTCTATCTACTATACTTTCTACTAGTTTATATATCTATATCTATAGAGCTTATTAAGGTCTCTTAGTTTAGAGGGTAGAGATCTACTTATCTCTATTATATAGTTAAGCTAGCTTAACGTAGTTATTTAATAGTACTAGTTCTACGCAGCTTATCTATAACGCTATAAGCTATCGGATATTAGCTTTACTAGTTATATTAGCTATATTAGCTATACTAGCTATACTAGCTATACCGGCTATAATCTCGGATATAGTCTCGGATAGTCTTATAATAACGCTTTTATCTAGTAGTAGATAACTGAGTTCGACCTTAGATTACCTATAAATCTAATAATAGTAGGTATTTTTATTATATTAATAAAATCTAAGGTTACTAGTAGTTTACTAGAGAACTAAGTAAGATTAATTAGTTTTACTACTCTAGTTTATATAAGGGCCTAGAATACTATTAAGAGTCTACTAAGATACTAAAGGTATATTAATAGAGTATAGGTTAGTTCTTAAAGATAAAGTAAGGTAAGAGGGATTTAGTCTTAGTTACTTAATATAGTAGAGTATAGTAGTAGTAACTAGAATTACTAAACTATTAAGTTGAATATAATAAGTCCTAAGGGTTTATTATCTATAGTTATATATATAGCTATCCTATACTATCCTATACTATCCTATACTATCCTATACTATCCTATACTATCCTATACTATCCTATACTATCCTATACTATCCTATACTATCCTATACTATCCTATCTATAGTACTCTATAGTACCTTATAGGATATATATAACTTATCCTATATTAGCTTTCTACTAAGCGCGTAGGATTATATATATCTATAGAGTAGTATTATCTATTAGTCTACCTTTATTAACCCTTTAGCTAACCTATCCCTACTATCTTTCTATTATTATCTTCCTATATAATCGTTATACTCCCTCTTAAGGTTTATAATAAATACTTAGATAAAGAAGCCTTACTTAATTATTACCTCTTATAATAGGTTTAATACTCTACTAGGAGGATATAAGGAGGTAGATATTTAGATAAAGGTAACTTATAGAGTACTCTATTACTCTTTAATAAACCTTTACCTCTACTCTATATAGTTTATATATTACCTAATAGATATAGAGTAAGGTTAAAGGTTAAAATACTAGTCTATATACTATAGTAAGATAGGTTATAATACTAGGTAAAGTAAAATATAGATAAAGTATAATATACTATAATATAGTATAAATATCTTTAATTTTCCTATAAGTAGGAATAAGTTTTAATTTTCTATATATAGTTATCTTCTAACTTATTTCCTACTAGGAAATAGATATCCTATAGTATATAGTATTAACCTAGTAAATTTAGGTTAGGTTAGGTTAGGTTATTATATAATCTAGCCTAATCCTAACCTAACCTATACCTATTTACTAGTCTAGAAATAAATAATCTTCTAGTATTACTAGAATGTTTAAAAGAATTATATTAGCTACTTCTAAATATATAATAATAATTTCTATTATCTAGCTTAACTATACTCTTATAGTAGTAGAATAGCCCTTTTAAACTTATAGTTTCTTGGTGCACCAGCTATATTCACCCATAATGTCAATGGGTCGCTTCCTAGCTGCTCGTTCGTTGCCCCGGCACCCGAAAAAATATCAGTAGGGACAGTAATCGGAATAGGGGTGCTACACGTGTTTCCAATCGTTGTATACAAGTCAACAGCCTCTATACTATCACCATTGACGGAGGTTGTCCATGTCATGCTAGGCATACATAGATCACGTGCCTGACGATTCAGGAAGGCCTGGGCGAGATCATCATGCTTTAG
This sequence comes from Phaeosphaeriaceae sp. PMI808, assembly GCA_021365335.1. Taxonomy (NCBI): domain Eukaryota; kingdom Fungi; phylum Ascomycota; class Dothideomycetes; order Pleosporales; family Phaeosphaeriaceae; species Phaeosphaeriaceae sp. PMI808. The sequence continues at coordinate 44,779 of JAJTIZ010000188.1, read as the reverse complement.
CGATTTTATTGGCCAAGTCGTGCTTCCTTTTATTAGCTTGAGCTTTCACACGCCATGAAAACGAGCTGTTGTATTGAGATGAACGTACTACTTCAGAAGCTCTGTGACGATAGTTTCGACCCAGGTCATCAACAAGGAGAACTGCCCTTGTTTGTTACCTACAGTCGTTGAAGGGACATCATGAACGCGCATGTTGGCTTGGTGAAACATATAACTAGGCTTTCAGTTCCGCAGATATCGGATAAAGGAATGTACTTACGCATCCCAATGCAAGCCCATCAAATTGCGAATCGCAGTATTCTTAGCTTGAATCAGGAGATCTTTAAATGTACCCTTGCCACCTGAAGTATCTATCCACTCTTGCAAAGTACAAGCAGGAAGGTCGCAGTTGTAGTAGATGGTTGTTGCCCAGCGAGGTGTAATACTTACTCCGGCGTATCCATTCACTGCTTCTGTTGTGTTCAGTGGCCAGAAAGAATTCTGATTACGAAGTAGTGGATGCGTGTTGTCGCCGACAACATTAGTAATACCGTTCTCTAACCACGCTCTGATTGCGTCCCCATTATGCAGACCAGTGATTGCTGGTGGAATAAGACCATTGGGACTCCAACGCTTTGCTGTATCAAGGCCAACTTGTTTCAGCCACGCTTGATTGAAAGTGATTTCTTTTACTGCATCCGAGTATGTCGCATTTGTCAGAACCGGGTGCGAGCTGTTGACGGTCAATGAATGTGTTGATATCTGTAAAGGACGAGAGGTTTACAAGGTATGAGAGACGTGTGCAAAGGCATCGCGATTAGCGACATCTGCAAACCAGTTTTCAAGTTTGTCCGCCTCAGCACACTCTATGTTCCAACTGTATTGAACAGGTGTGCTGGGCCATGTATCTGTACCAGTTCCAAGTGGCTTTACGAAATCTGGATTGCTAGTAAAGTGCTCTACGCGTTCGATGCCGGTACGGGATTTACAGATCCTGAGGCCTACCGATGTAACAACAGCGTTAGCAATGTTGCCATTACCGTTGTGACCAATCTCGAGAAAAAAGTTAGAGCCTTCGTTCATCTCCGCATTGATTCGCGTTTGCCAATCAACATGCATTGACAGATCGTCAGGCATGCAACGATACTTCTGGCCTTGTGGTCTATACATATTCGTCTCTAAGAACATATCGTCCACCTGCGTACTAAGGTATATTCTCCTAAATCCAAGGTAGAGGCCCCTTGTAATCCATGCAATCCATGAATGTTGTAGCACATTACTTGAAGCTGCCCAATCTAAGGCAAACGGCATAAACCAGACCATTTGCTTTCGAGACCCAATCTGATTGATGACTGCGGCTGTACCTGAATTAGTGAATCTTGCGACTTCCCAAGCAATAGAGGAATTTTTTATGGACGCTGGATAATGAAAAATATTTGCGATACTGAGAGGTGCGTTCCTATTGACAATGTGAGTTTAAGTGGCGGCTACGAGAGCAAATTCGGCACCAGATGCGGGTAATGTCGGGGTTCAAGGATTGGAGGGGATTTTGGACTTACAGTTTCAAGTTCGCAGTGGGAAAGCTAGTCGTATTTGTAAAAACGACCGGTTCGTCGTTTAGATTGCTTCCATTACTAGAAATAACAACACCGAATTCTGCCGTTGGAAAGACGTCAAGGCGGACCATTCGTACCCCAAACTGTGTCTGATATGCCATTAATGAATCCCATTGTGTCTGTGTGAGGGCGCTGTAGTATCGATTATCATAATTATAGCCGACTTCGCTTAGGATGACAATGCCCCCATAGTTGCCATATGTAGCAGACATGTTAAGGTCTGGGAGGGCTGAAATACCGGTCCGAGGGACAGTAACGATCTCGAAAGGGATACCATAACCACGGAGGCCGGCAGCAGCGCCATTTTCAGCAGCTGACTCATCTCGCGCTATAACAAGGATTGTACTCGAAATCGTGGCACCTCCAACATATGCCGCGGCGCTATGCAGTACTAGGAGAAAGAACGGAATGCAAACTCTTGTCAATAATAATATAGACGTTGGAGCCATTTTTGGTCGAGGATGCGAATATCGTGAAGACTACTAAGGGTGGTAGTCTTGACGGCTTTACAAAAACAGTTTGCTGATCACTTAAACCACCGGGAGAACAGGGCCGAGATACACTGAGGGCTCGGGTATTAAGCGGTGGGCTTTTTGGCATCCTATTCCACCAATCATCGTTGAATGCTAGGGTTGTTTCTTGATGAGGCCATGCCACTAAAATCCGACAGCCTAGTAACCGTTTTCCTTGCTATAGGGCGTAGAATGTATCTCATTCGAGGCCAAATGGTTGGGATAAATATCGACCGACTTTATTTAGATCTAGACCATCTGGTTTAGAGTGCATAACCCTGAAAACTGGGCCTAGGGATAATAGGGTCCTGTCGGATTTGAGAGTGGGTTTTGATGGGTGCACAGTATGGGAACAGGTGTGTGATAAAAGACTATGATAATGATGCAGTAAGAGATTGATTGATTTGTGTCTTCTGCAAAGGCTCTCAATTGTTATCCATTGATGTTCTGCTTGTCTTCTATCTACTGCGCTTTCCTCCAGTTTATATATCCATCTCTGCTGAGCTTGTTCTCTCGGTTCGGAGGGCGGAGATCCATTATCTCTTGTTGAGTAGTTGAGCCAGCTCAACGCAGTTATTCGATGGTACTGGTTCTGAGCAGCTCATCTATGATGCTTATGAGCCATCGGGCATCGGCTACACTAGCCATGTTGGCCATGTTGGCCGTGCCGGCTATGCTGGCCATGCCGGCTGTGATCTCGGACATGGTCTCGGATAGTCTTGTGATGACGCTTTCTTCTGGCAGTAGATGATTGAGTTCGACCTCAGATCACCTGCAAATCTGACAAGTTAAGGCTAGAAGAGTGCGCGGGTATATACTGCGGGTTGATCCTAGCCGTTGTACTTTAAGAAATTCAGCTGTTGCACACGTATTTTCAGGTAGAGATTTATATACATATACCAGAATCCAACTCGATCGCTATTTTTCAGTGCTAGCCGCAATAACATACCATGCACGGAATTGTTCTACTCCGGCTCGCTCTTGCTGTCTTTCACGCATCGCCATGATGCTCCGTTTATTTGGCGCACAGCATCTAATCCTGCGAGTAGTTCGTCCCGACTCCGCGAGTCTGCCTTATCTATCTGATACGGCCGGATCCTCTCCAATTCAGGCGGTAGTTCAGCTTCGAGTGCGACAGGTAGAACAGCAACCCCTAAGCTCGAGTCTTGTAGCAGCCAAAACAGCTTCCGTCCTTCTGCTCCTAATTCTGCGCCATTATCACTTAGCTCCTGATAGAATATTCTACTACCAACATCCTGAAGAGCGGCAACACGCTTGACGGGGCATCTGAGTCGGATTGCGCTCGGCGGGAGGGTGAGCGGCGCCGGGAGGTTTCTTGATCCGCCACCAACGCTTCTTGGTAAGAAGAGGGAGGGTCGAAACAATGTGGCAAGAGGTGTGGTCCTGCGCGAAGCGTCTCCAGTTGGTTCTCAACATCATCCGGGATGTATTTACCGCGCTTCCGAGGTGATGGCGTGCGCATCCTCTTGCTGGGAGATCGATCCTTAGCATTAGCGGGCATATTTTGAGGATTTGGAACGATACGCGGGAGCGCGACGCGACGTCCTTTTGGCGATTGATGGTTTGGCGGTGATGCGGCCTCTTCGGAAAGGTGTGCGCGCTTTAGAGGATTCGCTGGCGGTGATGTAGACTCTAAGCGGGCAATAGCTGATGCTGTAACGTCGTGTTGCCAGGCCGATATGACAGCAGGTCGCACTTCGATAATGCGTCGGTGGCGGAGTGAAGGGCCATGGAGGGTTTCGTGAGAACAATGTTTTGATGGGGTGTTTGTTGGACGAACATGAGGCTACTCGCTAATCAGTAACGTGCTGAGCTGAAACCTCAGAAACCAGGCGAGAATCAAGTTTTCTGAAGTCGGTGCATCTTTCACTCGTCACAAATCACCCATGCTCATTCCCTGTACGGATAGCAGCCATGGAGAATTTTAACTGTGAGCAACAGTGTCCCCGCTAGTCCGTAAACTTGCTAACCCTCTCTACACAGCCCACAATGCGGAAGAAAGCCTGACGAAGATATGCTCACTCGAATACCTAAATCGCCGTTTCCCAGAACAGAGGTACACAAACCAAGAGATAGCGCAAATCTCGGGCCTTTTGCAATGCGTTCACCATGGAGTTTGGTCCGCTGTTCCCCGCCTATATATCGTTCTTCGCCGTGTTGGGTTTTTCAGGCTTCAGGATCTATTCCTTTCAAGGCATTTCACGGATACATATTTCCCGTTTACGAATTTCAGTTTCCCAGGTGGTATGGGACCTGCAGAACGCAGCGCTTTTCTCCAGGCCCAAACCTGCGTACTGACCGCGACAACTCATATCAGTAGGTGGGACTTAGGAGAACACGTCCATTTCGCAAGTTCAGAGCAGGTACCACTCGAAAGAAAAGCTATATTAGGAGGTGGGAATAATAACCAAGTCGAAGTTGTCGTGTTGCATAGCCCGGTGGACATAGACAATGCAGCATTCAAGAGGCAGCTTGTACGGAAGACAACAAAACGCGGAGCATTTGGGCGCTTGCAGCAAGGCCTGGAGGTATTTAAGAATGAGCTACACATCCTAAAGCGGGTGCAGCACAAGCATCTTGCGGATATCATTGGCAGCTATACTGATCCAACATATGCTGCTTTAATCATGTCCCCAGTTGCAGATTGGGACCTTGCCATTTTCCTTAGGTTGGCATCCGGTGATCCTCGGAAGATGAGCTCAATGCGGACATTCTTTGGATGTCTGGCCACTGCGTTGTCGTACTTGCACGGACTGAGAATTCGACACAAGGACATGAAGCCTTCGAATATTTTAGTCCACGGGGCAAACGTTTTGATTACGGACTTCGGTCTTTCGAAAAACTGCAACGATACTAGGAGCACAACTGAGGGTCCCACGGGAAGAACGCCTAAATATTGCGCTCCAGAAGTTGCTGATTACGCGCCTCGAAATTCCTCCTCGGATATCTGGTCCTTAGGATGTGTCTTTTTGGAGATGCTTACTGTCATAAAAGGGGTCCACTTGGATGAGCTGACCAGTTTTTTAATGGAGCACGGGACGGGCACGACGGCATATCATTCAAACGCCGATGCCGTTGAACAATGGATGTCAAAACTCCGCATCACTAACACCGGGGAACCAAACAATAAGCTTCTGGATTGGATTGAAGCAATGCTTACAGAAGACCGCAACCTACGACCTTCAGCAGAATTACTTGTGTCAGATATCATTACTTACCGGTCTGCTTCTGATCGTATTGGCGAGTTCTGTGGTATCTGTTGTAGATCAGAAGACCAAAGCTTCTTTGACGTCGAAATGGAAGACCAGCCTTTATTCGTTCCAAAAGTAGAAGAGCCCAATATAATCAGATCGACAGAAGACACGCCAATTTCACTATCCCAATCGCCACTTAGGGAACAGTCTGGGCCTTCTAGGCGTACGTTAAATCTCCAGAGGCAACTAGTATCCTTGCTCAAGTATCTAACAGCGGAACAGCAATAACCCATGAGTTGGACATGACCGCCCGGGATCGCCGATCTCCTACGCAGGTAACGTCTGTTGGTTTTAGAACCACTCTAATCAAACCCTTAGCTCTAACCGGGCGATAGGCACGATTCTTCATCCTAAGATCGAAGTCGGACACAGACATTGAAACAAGTGTTGCCCATCAAGCGTGGACCGCTGGTAGACGAACCAATTCTCGACTAGACAAAGCGTATCGAAGCACAAATGCACCCATCTATCTTATTTTCTTAGTCGTGAAAAGGTTCTGCCCTTGAAGCACCCCCGTACACGCATGTAGGCTTATGAAAGTGTAGCCGAAAATTTTGTGGCGTAGCTCAAATGACAAGTCCAATAGACTGGTCGACAACCCTAGAGCATTGGAGCGAGGATATATGGGAGGGGTGAGTAGTCAGCACTCAATTCGAAGTCACTCTGCTGATCTGTGCTCTTCCTGTTAATAGGAATTTCATGATTGAATGGAAATCCTGGACGGAAATAAATTATGACAATGTTGAGAATCTAACACACAAGGAGGGAGACACAGGGATTTCCATCACACGACTGATGAGTGGGATGGAAATTTGGTTTTCGTCTGGTGTCGAGATGATGAGAAAATTCGGTGTTTTGATATAAGCGTTTGTATAGATAGTATAAATTTGTACTTAAAAATAGGGTTGAGGTAGTAAGTTGCATTAAGCTGGCTACGGCCAAGATGCGGAGCATCTTGGCCAGTGCGGCGAGTACTAGACTTTAGCCTCGCGTAACAAGCCAATAGGAAAGGTGTAGCCAATTCGCGCCGAATATTCCCTGTTGGCTCAGCAACCCTATTTACAACGGTAGTTATCGTTTAGTCACTTAGCTAATAGGACTTATTTGGCACGAATTGGCTATACCTTTCCTATTAGCGTGTTACGCGAGGCCAAAGTCCAGCAGATCAAGGGATAGGAAAACTCGGCTTAACTATAGGCCGAACGCCGGCTAAATTACGGTGCCTCTTCTCGGTCGGCAATCCCATAGTTAAATGACATGCAGCCTAGTGTTCAATTTGCGATCCCATCGCACTACTTTAAACGGTAATATAGGGGTTTCTCCAGCGCTTGTTAGCATGTTAAATTGGGTAGAGTCATCGCATTTTCAATCATGCTCTCGTCACCAGCAAAGTTACCAAACAGCCGCCTCATCCCATCGCGGAGAGACCCATCTTGGCGAGATCACGCTGCGATCATCGTCTCATCGCGCAGCACCGAACAGGGCCTAATTAGGGGGAACTCCAGTCCTGTGCATTACTCTATCTCGACGAAGTGGCCTTATATGAACCTATCTCGCATAATCGCGCCAAGATAGCATACTAGGTGTTGTTCCAAGTTGTTTTACTTCCGCACCGAGTTACTAGGAGTATGCTATTTAAATTAAAATTTTGCACTAAAAACGTTAGCCTATAGGATCCGACATTTATGCGACGCGACCTTGGGACTATGTAACCTTTTGGGTACGACGTTTTCGGCCCTTTTTATGAAGCACGGCCGTTCCCGCGGTTTCAGGCATCGATCCATGGGTCTAGGAACAACGGCTATCGACAACCGCCGTGAATGTACTATTACAAACCATCAGTGTCTGGTTGATGAATTCAGTATATATGGCTTGGAGATACCCTGGTGGTCTTTTACACGCTCTCTAGCATCATTTGTTTGTTATTTGAAGTCTTAACATTCTTTTCTATCTCATCGCATCAACATAGCCTTTGAGACTGACTTCAATCTAACCATGTATCTACAATCTCTAATCCTTTTCTACTTTTCAAGTCAGGCCTTGACCTCTCCGCTGGCTCTTCCTCAAGGCACAGGCGCCGGCGCCGATTCGTGTGCTGCAGCTCCACTGGAGCAAAAGACGTGGACCGACCTCAAGATTGACGATTTCCTTGTTTCTACCGCAAAAAATTACACGCGAACAAAGACCAATAATGTGCAATCGCTTGCAGCTTCTTTCGGCGCACCAAACTTCTTCTGTGGTCTCGATAAATTCTGTAATGCAGGCCAACCGTGCTTACCTATTCAATTACCGGCCTGGTATGTATCCCTAGGGCTTTTCGCTAGATTTCTTTTATTTCGTAGACAATTTGTAGCCTGAATCACTAATTTTCTAAAGGTACGCCACTCTAGCGATCCAGAACTGGAATAATTATGTAAACGGCCTCAACACCGCCATTACATTCGCCTCCTCGATAATTTCATTGAAGTTAAGCGAGATTGTTCAAGACGTATATAAAGATCCTCAAGATAACATCACACCCCTAAAGAATATTGGAGGCATGTTCAGTTCCGTATTAAGCATCATTCCATTTACGGGCTCTGTCGTTGCCGTAGTTGGCGCGGTGAACTCGGGCTTGGGTTTCGTCTTGAAGCATGCTACGCCACCCGTACCAACCGATAAATTCCTCGCGTGGAGTAACGTGGCAGGCTCAATGGGAGACGTCATCCGCGACTTCCAGCGCACCGTGTCAGATTCGACCGATGCTATTCTCGATGCCGAGATTGACAACCCGACCAGCGGCATCAGTAAGTTCTCATGTACAGATCGTGAGTTAGACCCGGACTAACTCAAATACCAACGTCTAGATGAGATCCTCAAGGGTGGTGCCTTCCTAGGCGTAAGCCAAAACTTCACGCAAACCGATCTTCAAGACGTTGTCATCAATGCCATAACCATGAACGCAATCGGCCTTGCCTTGCAAGCGCAGAAGATCTTTATCTTCCGCATCACATCTGTTCCAACTTGCACAGAAGAGGCATCGAATGAATTCTGTTCACAGAATAGCGACGGAACTTTTGCAGTCTCGCTATTGCTACGAGCAGACGGTAATAATGCCATGCCACAGACCGATATTTCAGATACCTTGCAGTCAAAGTACGGTATGGCCAAGGAGCAGATACTAAAGGGCCCAACGGACTGCTTTGATTCGAACAATAAGCAGCAATTGACGAACCCGTTTGATCAGGGTGGGTTGCCTCCGGACCCAAAGGCACCTTGTGTTTTCAACGTGCTTGTGTGCAGTGTCAGCACCACGTCCGGACGTGAAGGCATTGTCAAGATATGTCGGGGAAGCGGACTGGATGTTTAGGTCGTCGCTTGGTCAGAATCTATATAAAATGAAATTCATTTGTTGCTAACAGGGCAGCTACGAAACAATCAATGATTATCTCCTTCTATTCACAATTCCCGTTGCACTCTGATTACTGTTACTTGAAAGTCCCCCATCCCAACAAGTACACTAGTCACAACACGACTCTCTACATCCGTGATCAGACACCCAACAGAGGTTGTATCTCCTTGAAGCGCAACAGAGCTTAGAGAGGCACTTTGTGACACTTCCAATAGTAAGTCTAACTGACCCAATGCAAATATTCCAGTGTCAACAGCTGGCCAGCTACCCAAGCCATACTAATACAACACCGCCTTCCAAAAACATTCTTCGTCATTCTCGTAAGGCGGCCGAGGCCCTCTAGCCCGTGAGATGGCCAAGGTTCCAAAAGTTATAGTCTAAAATGCAAGACCGGTGCGACTCAAGGCTTGACCTGTCCGCTGTAGTTGTACTTCTTTTATTTGAAAGTACAAAGCCGCGATGCTGAGTACTGTGAAGATTAGATCTAAAAAAAAGGAGTGAATAAAATATAGGATGCCCAGAAGAAGCGAGTGGGTCTTCGGATCTTCCGGCTTGCTGAGATCTTCAATGAGTGGTTTAAATGAGAGGATGGGAAACGCGATATAGGCAACGATTGACAACACCACTAGGTCTATCCGGAGATCTGAGGGCAGATACAAGGACAACCCGGATCTAGGTACAATCAGTACATGTAATGAAGATTGAATTTGAATCTTACAATGCCAACCAGAGAAGCGCAACAACGGCAGTGTGCGCACGCCATGGCCAGCTATCAAAGAGATCACGTTGGGGATTTGGTTAAAGAAAGAAACTTTGCTAAATTTCTTATCTGCTCATAAGAAAACCCTTCGCTCCCTGACACTCGCATGGGTAGGGATTTCGCAGGATTAGGAATCGACCTTGAATAGCATCGCGCAAACTCTCCAACTTGAGGTTCTGAGTCTTAACAGACTCGAAGATTCTATCTTCCAAGGTGAGGGACTTCCTTGTAACGCCAGGTCCTATTTGATTTGAAATCAAAATTATGGCAAGGTAGGGAGAGAGACTACCATGCCTACTACGGCACGATCGTCAATCGAGTTCTTTAGAGAGAAGACCTTCACCCCCATGAACTGGATATGCAAACAGTGCCTCTCTTTTTGTAGCGGCACACCACCATGCGTATACCTTCACTTGGCAGGATGCAGCGTTCTGTAGACCGACCTTGCACTTACCATATAAGAACAATGCTCCATTTTAAACTCGAATATATCACTCGTATTACTGGACTTGAAGCCCGTTCTATCGGACTTGTATTGAGATACTTGACAAAATGTCTTGAACTTGCGCAAGACGACGAAACCATAATAATGGCGCTAATCCGCGCCAGCGACCCGATGTCGTTGGGTATCTATGACCTATTTCTCTGCGCGATGTATATACACTCCAATCAGGCCGACGATATTCAGGTCCATTGTACCAGGCTAGGCTTAGTTTCTACTAGTATATTGAGTAGAAATGTCAATAAGAGTATACTATAGTTTAAACGTTGCAAAACGAATCATCTTCGGCGTAACCTGTGATAAAGCAAGTCATTCCGTACTTTGAACAAATCTATAATGTATACGGAATCTCATTTCGATCTCCTGCATTGGAATAAACATGTTACCATCCTGGGGTGAGATAAGCCTTCGAGCTTAATAAGTCCGTTGCCGGACTCGATAGGAAGGCGATAGGGTTGGGAAGCGATACCATCCCCGACCAACCGCCCTACACTCCATGCTACTGTGCGCATCTTTACATGACTCTGCGCTAGATGTAGACCCCTAGTATATATTTTACCTGCAATCCAAGTACTATTGGTTGCTTGTCATCCGCAAATTTCTTATCATTCCCATAATCCCTCTGAAACCCACCACTTGAGAGGTGTTGGCGTAAGATCGCGATCGCGATACAGCGGTAGATGAAAAATTTTAGGGAAGTGCTAAATTAGGGTCTTCCTTCCCTGTTGGGTACCGTCGTTACCCTACCTGAGTTCCAGCTCTCAGTCACCTTGGGCCAAAGAAAAGATGCTGGTGTAACTCCTCACCTCACAAGTATGTTAAGTTTGTTCACGAATATAAGAATAAGCTAGCGATAGTAAATAAGTAGCTCGCTGATTTCTTTTAAAAGATACCGGTGTAATCTTCCTAAATCTCGCGATATTGTAGCCTTTGTGATATAATGTTACTGTGCCAATCAAGTCTTCATCAATTAGTATACTCTTGTAGTGTCGTTGTACAGGGTTACTAATACTTTGTAATACCGTAAATAAAATTATTGTTCTTAAAATTCTAGTCTCTATAATTTAAATAAGTATAGAACTATTAAATCTCCAAGATAGATGATCTAAGCCCTATACTCTAGTAATCTCTCCATGTAATGTCTATAGAGGGGATAATAAAATACTTCGGGGTTAGGACATTAATATTTCTCCTAGAATCCAAACCATTTCAATGCCTCGGTCTCGTTTGTAGGTACAACATGTCCAATCCCATGCCCCCAGATTCCCTGTAAGCGGTCTCCATAAATATACTTCGTGAGCTTCGGACCAGGACTGTTATTCTGTGTCTGAGTTGGGATTCCGGAATAACCAAATATACCAGACCATTCCTTAATCGACTCGTTGAAACTGGCGATATTCAGAGTCTTGTCGACATCGCCGTGATATACTTGCATCCTTGGATATTGACCATTATAGCCAGGGTACATAGCACGAACTTGAGCTGCCCACTGCGACGATGTCTTGTGGAGCTGGCCACCTGCGCATTGACTATTCCACCCTCGGACAGTACCAGTCTCGAAACAACCTGCAGGTTCACCACTGAATTCAGATGCTGCAGCGAAGATATCTGGGTAGACGGCTGCCATTACTTGCTGTTGATGATGTGAGCAAGATATCTTAACAATGAGAGGTATACGACGTGAACTTACCGTCATCATCGCTCCAGACGACTCGCCAGTGACGTATACTCTGCTGGCATCGCCGTTATACTTCTTTAGCGCGTATCTGACCATATTTGCCAAACCCGTGCTGTCGCTACCACCGTCATGCGTCAAGGTTTGTTTCGAGGAGACATCCCAGCATGCGCCATCAGTAGGAGTTTGTCCGTATATCAGAACGTAACCGTGTTGGTCGGCGAGCTGCCCGTATTTCGTTGTCGCGAAGAAGTTTCCCGCTGTCCATGCGCACGCATGAAGGACCAGGACGACCGGTGGTTTTGCTTGAAGTTTCTGGGGGACATAGATAAACATCTTAATACCAGACGGGTTTGTACCAAAATTCTGGACCTGCGTGAGTGATGCTCGCTTGATGAGCTGGTGCTCTGCGCCGACGACAGCTGCACCTTGCACACCACAGAGGGCCATGAACCCCGTGATGAGGCTAGAAAACCGCATCTTCGTCGAACGGCGAGATTAATAGTATATTCTCAAGATTTAATAAATTTGTTAACAATCAGACCTTCAGACGTAGAGCGAGTTGCACATTTTATATCCAGGTGTTCATATAGTAGATCGCTAAAAAGAAGCCTAGGACGATTTAGATTACCCCGCTAAGTCATTTCAATTTGGGGATTCTAAAGTAACGGCGAAATTTCCAGATGTGGGGATTTAATATACCTAACACTAGCCTCATCGAGTTTTCACTCCAATCCAGTCTTCAAGTTAGAAGAATACGAATGGCCCTACGCTGTACTTTTTCTAGTCTTATAATTAGCTTTGGTTACGCACAATGCAGATAGCACCTTTAATACATCTGTTCATCAGACTACAAAGGTGTGAGGTGTTCACGCCAACAGCTTGTCCTATTCTGCGGAGGAATATGCAACAGGAGCTCCGGTGGGTCGCAGCGACAAGCAGCGCTTCACGAACTTCGGCTTGTCTTGTTGCGGTTATAACTTGTAGTGGTAGACTTCCATTATAATTAGCGCGCTAGCTATGACAACTTTATGCCTGCATGTACGAGTAGATTTTTCTAGCACAAGAATGTCTCATCTAATTATCTATGTCGAGCACGGTAAGATAGTAGATTAGGCCGCTTGTAATTGGTTGTTGTGCATAGAAGCGAATGTAAATGAGCAAACTGTGGGGCAAAATGAAGTGAAGTTTGGCCCCCGCAGGCAATAAGGGTGTGGACAAGATCCTCTGTGCACAGTTCACTACTCCAGTAAACATAGTGCAAGGCGGTAAACCCGAAGTCGTCTTTTGCATTTGGATCAACTTACGAAATATGCTGACACCGCGCTAGCCACTTTAAGGGCTATCGAGGAATCTGCACTATGGCGGCAGATGAATTCGTGAAGTGCCGTTCTGCCCGATGGAGTGCACCCTCCGAAGATAATTCGATCCTGAACGACCGCATCCAGTGTTCTCCTCTCTCCAGTCCTCAACGCTATCAGAGCCGCCTCCACCAATTCTGAGATTCGGGGCTTCCTTAATTTTAGGACTTTTCTTAGCAAGCCCGAATTGCGGCTCCAGGCAGATTTTAATACGATTTGTCCGTAAGTATCATCGTCAAGTCAGGTTATATTGAAATGTTCGAGAAGAAAGTCCACAGCTGACTCGTAGCCTTGGTGAATTGCATAGCGTAGGGCAGATTTCACCAGGGGAGATTGGTCGTGCCCTCTCGAATGTTCCCCGGTTCCCACTAGCAGAAGTCGAAGGAAAAAGGTAAGTCCGCAAATGCTAAGGAGTTCGACTCCGGTAATAGCATAATTCATTTGCGGACTGAGGCCATCCAAATTGTAGCATGCAAGTATATACCGACGGAATTCGAAAGTTGATTTTGGCCAGATTCTGAGAAAATTGTGGACAGCGCTGGCGGCAGCGACGCTAGCTATGATGGCGAGCGTCGTAATAGTCCTGGCGATAGAGAGAGCTCAGGGTTGGCGAGTTGAGTTGACTATGGAGGCTCCATGAGGCTGAGATGGTCGTATACGACAGTCGCGCTGAACAGGTGAGGACAAAGCTCGCACTGTACACACCTAGATCTCGTCCATCTTAATTCGGTAACGCTGCTGTACGCCACCAACACGGCCTCGGCCATATATTCGGCCCATCTCACCCGCGCGCTGATGGTTCGCGCTGAGATGATCAGCGCGTGCACTAAACAGAGCCTTAAGCTCGGCCATATATATCTAAGCCACCCTATATTTAAGCCACCCCACCAAAATCGATTGATCACATTCAACACGCGATATTTCCACAACGCTAGTTCATATTTACTTAAGACTAAGTACAGCTTGAGCCATATGCATAGCTGCAGTAGATACAGCCTTGTTACATTTTTTTGCGGCCTGCTTTATAGATTTTCCTGCCTCTTGGAGAGCTACCTGGTCAAGAGTAGTCTTGATCTTGACTATATTACTAAAGCGCTCATTTGGATTAATCCTGACCCGCTTTCTTGTATATCTACTCTTGAAGTTATCTACTTGGGCCTGTAGGCATTAATTTTAAGCCTGTAGATGAGCTGCCCTTGTATTAGCTTTAGATATAGCCTTCCTTGCCTTGCTAAGCACTTAGCGCGTACTCTAGGATAGAGATTCTGACTGTTAGAGACGTTATTAGGTATAGTATAGGTCTTAGGATCTCTAAGGTGTCTGGAAGACTGGACTAGGTAGTAGCTAAGTTAGTAGAGGAGTAGTTGGCCGGCTAGGTAGCTGACATACTTAAGATAACTAGAGTACCTTCTCTAGATTGAATAGGCAGAGTCTAGTAGCCTTCTAGCCAGCCTGTATAACTTGTTCTAATAGACCTTCTTCTCTTGCAGCGTTATAGTACGTGATAAACCTCTCTTTCTTGATTAGAGCTACGTCATCTAGAGCTAATAGGTGTCAGATGAGATGAGCAATCCAGTCGAGCTGCCCATGGGGCTGGCCTACGAGCTGGCACACGAGATTCAGATGTCGATCGAGATGGCGATCGATTTGGCACGCGCGCGCACGTGCGCGCACGTGCTCCACTAGCTAGGCGAGCCAATCAGCAGATTCCAGGTGCACCCGGAGTCTATCGGCAACTCGCCAGCCGGCCACATCATCAATCAACAACGACAATCAATCCAGATAATCAATCAATTCAATCATCATCATACATCAATAAATCATCTTTTCACTACGTGCAATAATCACATCCTTTTATCACAATATTATCCAGATCAAGGTGAACCATCAAACCACCTCAAATCTGACAATAGGTCTCTAATCTGATAGCGATACTTGGTCTTGATAATAGAGAATAGAGTAAGATTAAGAGGCTAGAGAATATAGGTAGAGTAGGTAGGGTAGTAGAGGAGGATAATCTTATGCAGCCTATAAAGCTATATAAACTCAATAGTAATATAAGAGCTATACCTATCTAATAGTAGGAGCTGGTACTTCCTAGCTCTAGAGTTAGTCTCTAGGATAAAGATCTGCTCTAACCACTTCAATCCAATATCGTTTAAGGTCTATCTATTCTTAGATATAGTATATATCTAGTCTAGTATAGATTAGGATAGGAACTAGATTGTTTAGAGGTAGTTTCCCTTAAAGATAACTAGGGGCCGGATCTTCTTACCACTAGCCGAGACAGTCTCTACGATTGAAACCTACTTATAATTACCTAGAGCCTTAATATAAGCCTTCTTCTTTTTTAAGCTAGTAAGTACTTAAGAGTTAGTATATATACCTAAGGCTACTCTAGTCTTATCTATGTTCTAGATATCTAATAGAGGTATATTATATTCAAGCAAGAGCTACTTAAAACGCTGGAAGAATGGGCGTAGTATCTCTAGAGTAGCGGCCTTAACGCGGGTAGTCTTAATCGATCGGCTAACTATAGATGCGACGCGTGGCTGGCGCGTTGTGAAGTGGGAGACCTAAAGCTGGCTAAGAGGTTTATTGTCTCTATTTATGCGGAGGATTTAGGTGGCCATTTCTCGTACGCGGGGGTGGGATGGGGGCTGGCTACGTGAGTCCTCGTCAATAATCTACTCTACTAAGAACTCCTCTTGATCTGGGCTTAATCGCTGCTGGTGTTGATGAGCTATCTCGTGGCTCTGTCGACCAGCTAGTCTGCCCTGTAGCTTGCCGCGTGAGACGCCCCAAGCCTTATAGGCGGCGCGTTGGCTGGTAAAAACGCCATTTTCAAGATCTCTGATAGCTGATTGCACGGCATGCTCCTTAGGATCCATACTGAGTGAAGCGTTGTGGAAATATCGCGTGTTGAATGTGATCAGTCGATTTTGGTGGGGTGGCTTAAATATAGGGTGGCTTAGATATATATGGCCGAGCTTATTAGCCCGCGTTGTAGTTGAATTGCGCGTGGAAATTGGTGACTTGTTCGAAGGCGTTCCAAACTTCAACTCCAATTAGCTTATTACCCTTAGTCTTAGAATTTATTATCTTTATGTAGGAAATATTTCAGAGTATAAATAATATGTAGCCAACTTCAAAACTGAAAATTACATTCGATATTGTGGTGGATTTGCGCTGCGAAGTGTGGGGTTGCGATTTTTGTGGGGACAAATCTCACCAGCCCCACACATGTGGCCATGCGTCGGAAATGGACCCAAATATCACTCTTTCTAACCCAGATACCACTATTTCGTTAGTGGGCTTCGCGCCTGCCACAGGCGCCCTCGAGCAGGAGACAAAAGCAGCAGTCTTACATAAAA
Source organism: Phaeosphaeriaceae sp. PMI808 (assembly GCA_021365335.1). NCBI lineage: Eukaryota > Fungi > Ascomycota > Dothideomycetes > Pleosporales > Phaeosphaeriaceae > Phaeosphaeriaceae sp. PMI808. The sequence goes on along the minus strand of JAJTIZ010000188.1, from coordinate 28,334 downwards.
AGGGATATGTCAGAGTCTATATTATGATGTCGTTGGTTTTCGGTGTTGGGTGGCAGGACTTCTTGTTATTCGCGTCAGAATGCGTTGAGCCTTAAATCGCGTCGGACGTGTTAGGGCTGTCGGCAGCCTAGCTTATGGGGGCTCATTGAGCGAGTCTCAATGTGGGATTCGATCTAGCTCTTTTATATCCTTTCCAGAAAGCCTTGAAGGCCTTCCTCGCTGCTCCTCTATATCCTCTCGATTGTGGTGCCTCTTATCAACACTGCCGTCGAAGATCATAGCCCATCCCTGGCGATGTCTAACGCCGAAGAATCGAAATACGTCTTCTTCAAAGTGCGGTATGTTTTTTGCTTCCATGTACTCCATGGCGACCAGAATCTTCGCTTTTTTAGTGTTTCGTAGTGTCCATCGTTTCCGCGGCCTTCTATTTGGTAATTGTAATAATTGATTTATCTTAAAAGTTGGTGGCTGAGGTGGTGTTGCATCGCCTTGGTGGGGTGGCTGATTACGTGTGCGGAATTTTTTGATCCTAACCGGGTTACAGCTCCTCTAAAAATTCTTTATTCTAACTTTATACGAGGCTCAAAGCATGCAGTAGTAGGATGTTCGGAACCAAGCTCGCAATTCCCTTCCATTCGGGTATCCTCATCCCTCGATCCGGTCTTCCGTAGGCACGTTACAGAAACTGTTTTCATCGCATTCATCACAAAGTCTTCCCGTCAATCAGTCGTCTCAGCTCTCGATATGGGAGAACCCATATGCATTCAATGTCTTAGCAAGGATCAAGCCAAGAATGCTTTGGCCTTTCCATTCCTCCTACTTCTTTCAATAATGACTGGCAAGGGTGCTGTCCCAGGACGATGGAATCCTGTCGTAATCGCGCCCGTCAACGTTGACTCTTTGTTGGTCCTATTGTTTGTAAATCTGCCGTTCGCTGAGTACTGATGGACAATTTCACCGCAATAATTGACGCTAAGCAGGATATGATTTCCTAGCCACGCGGAATCAAAACCATAATCCCTCGCTGTCATGTAAAATGCCAGCAATATAAACGGCGCAATAGAGAACATGTATCCCCTCATAAATGCCGGTTCATAGCCTTTATGCCCCGGGAACAATCTCCTTATGTAGAGTCCCATCCCGATAATGATCCAGCCGCATCCTGAGATGAATAGGTAAAGGCGTATTGTAGCCTGGCAACTATACCATAATGTGCCGGAGCCGAAGGGAATGAGAATGATGTAGATATCCGCCGCTAGGAAGAATAATGCCCAGGAGATGACATGTAAGAAGGATACTGTTTTGTCGGGATGGCGGGATATTTCCTTATCTTCTTGCCCAAACACAGATGCTTCCTTATCAGATAGAGATGCCGACTTCAAGCTGGGGAGTCGATCGGTGATTCCGCGTGGGATAGGCGGAGGGGTAGGAGGCCGGCTGAGAGCGGTGATACACTCAGAACTGGTAACATTGTTGGCCTGTTTTCGTAGACAGTAAGTATTAATCCAAGATCAAACAATATTGTATTACTGGAATCAACTACCAACCATTGCGTCGCGACATATGCTCCAGAAGTCCTTCTGAGCCGTCCATTGCGACAACTTCAACATCTTGACTCCGTAGTATATTGCAACGATTAAGGCCCTGTTTGGTAACTGTACTGGCTACTCCAGTGCGACCTCCAGTGCGCTTACAAAGCAGTACTGGACCCGTACTGGGGATCGTGTTTGGTGATTGCGCGTGTATTCGCCGCGCCAGTACACCTGTACTGGCGCTAGGCACGCCACCTTATTTAACACCCCTACAAGCGCCAAAAACCCTTGCTTAGACCCGTCACATGACTGTCCTGAGGGTCAAAATCGCACTGCTGGTCTAGGGCAGCGGTGCAAACTCAACCTCCAGGACAGTCACGTGAAAAACTAGCAAGAAATAAGCTCAGCCTAGTTCGGGCGTCCTGAGGGTCGCACTGGAGACGCCAGTGCGTGCGCACCAAACAGGGCCTAAAGCGCCGATTCCGACAGGGGTTCCCAACCACGTCTCGATCCTAGCTCTATGCTTGAATTTCTTCGGCACCTGTACTACAGCACCATGTTGATAATTCTGTAGTGTTGAGCTGGGTACGGTCCCTGGGTTCCTCCTGAGGTACCAGGCTGGGCAGCTGTCGTGGTTGCGATAATTGGCTGCCTAGTAGGGTTGGGTGGTCTGGATAGAGTTAAATGAGGCACTGAGGTTGGTGCTGATATTCTCCCTGAGAGGCAGCAGGTCAACTGACTATGGATTAACCGAGGTTGTGATGGCGCTAAACCACAACAAGTATATTAACCGCTTTCAGCTGAAAAAAAAAATTCTCATCCCAACTGAACGAAAGTTTATAGTTAGATGAACTTTTCTCCAATAATGGATCAACTCGATAGCTTATTTATACTATACAACCTATTTAGTATTTAGCAACCAACTCCTACTAATACTGACCTAAGTTTCGAAATTGGTGATAAGTTCGCTCTACCTATATACCTAACTGGTAGTAATAGTAGTAGTGGCGACTAGGTAAAAACAATAGAAACGTGATCTAAACGTAATCTTAACATATTCTAGGATAATAGGATACTTTTTACTACTAGTAGTAGTTAAGGAAGCCCACTAACTGCAGTAGACGTCTAATATATCCCTATAGTTCCTATATATCCTGAATGCTTAGAGAATAGGCTAGTATACGTTATTCTAATAATTAGGAAAAGTGATAGGAGCTTACTAGACTATAAGATAATCCTTAGCTACGCAATTAAGGTACGAAGATATAGATTATATTTAGAACGTATACTAAACGTATTCTAGTTCTAATATATAAAAGTCTCCTACTATAAGGGAAACTAGATAGTCTCTCTATTCTTTAATAACTAACCTATAATATAATATAAGTATTAGTACTCTAGAATTAAGTACTATAAATATCTTAAGGATAGCCTTAAAACGTATTCCTATACTATAGTTAGTAATATATATTAGGATATACTTAGGAGATTATAGTATATCCTAAAGGATTTAGATCCTAAGGTAAAAGCTATTAGGTAAGTATAATAATATATTCTAATCGCGTTTTAAATATACTTATACTAATAATTATAGTATATATATTGGAATTAATTGATGATTTAAACTAGGGGTTTACCTCTATCGCAAAGAGACCTATAGCCTAATACTCCGCTAGTAGCACTAAAGAGTAAGAATAGAGGACTACTTAAATATATTCTAAGCGCGTTTCTAACTTAATTAGCTACTTATAGGAGAGAGGCTATATTTTATTAGGTATTAGAGCTAGGATTAGCGTATATTAAATATAGAGAAGTACTTTACTACTCCTATAAGTAATATAGTTAATATTAATTACTTAAAATAGTTATTTAAGTTTAGATTAAGTAGAGAGGATTAACTAGGATAGTTATGTATTATTATTAAGCCTATAACATTAAGGGCTATAAAATATAGTAAGTTAAGATAAAATATAATATTAATACGTTAATAATATATTTTAGATATTAATCACCCGTAGGGTATTAGGACTCTTGTTAAGAAGTCTTATAAGGTTTATTACTATATAATAGTACCTATAGATTTTATTAAAGTACTATACTTTATACTAATTGCGTTTAGAATATATATATATATACCTCTACCTCTAAATATTATTAGGGAGAGGTAACTATAGAGATTAAGGTAATACTTCGACCTATACTTATACTAGGTTTAATAAGATATAAGTAAGAAGTAAAATGAGTTTATAACGCGTTTCTAACGTAATATAGTGTAATTTCTCAATTCTATACAATTGAAAGCGTATCTTACTTAGTATAACCTTTAATCTATTGAAGATCTTTATATTATATTTATAAATAAAGATTATATATTATTAATATTGAAATAAGAGAAGCTACTTCGCTTCCTATATTAAAGTAGTATAGAAGGTATTGTATTCGAGTAGAGAATAAAGTACTAGGTTCTAGAAACTATAAGAATATAATTATAATATGTTCTAAATACGTTTTAATAATAATATTAGGTATATATTTAGTAGATTATCTCTAGCGTATCTAGTAATATTATAGTATATTTTTATAATAAGTAGGTATAAGTACTACTAGATTAGAAGATATTTTAGATAGATATATTATATAAGAGGTTAAATAGGAAATAGGTAGAGATCTTAATTGCGATATTTTATATAGGGCATAATAAGTATAAGGTGAAAATATGCAATATATTTTAAACGCGATTTTAACCTATTTTAGTACTTACCCTAGGTAGAATTATTACTAATAATAACTTCTTAGAAATATATTAGCTAAGCTTTACTACTTACTTTAAGCTTACTAGCGAACGTGTAAAGAAGCTAGTATAATAGTAGTATATCTATTAACGTGGATTTTATAGTACTATACTTAATATATATAGTAAGTAGATAAAGGGTAAGAAGAAAGTATATCGCGTTTAGATCGCGTTTATAATATATTTAATAGGACTAGGCTAATATCTCTATATAATAGACCTATAATAGAGAGAGTAGAGATAGTAACTATAATCTTATATTTAATTCTACTATATCCACTTCTTAAGGAGTATTAATATTATAATTTAGCGTACTCCTTATTATATAGATTCTACCTAGGGTCGTATAAAAGCTCTCCTTAACGTTAAATTAAGAGAGGAGTATTTTAATCTTTATAACTTACTAATAGGTAAGATTAAACAATTAAATGCGATTAGAATAGATTTTAATTATATTTTAGTATATAAGGAGGCTCCTGCAATTTAGAACTAGGCTAGAAATAAGAAGAATAAGGTATTTACTACTAGGTTAGTTTAATATTATAGTAAAATAAGTAAAGAAGTCTAGGATATATTAGAATTATATACTAATACTACTAAATAGGCTAGGTAAAAGGGATATTGAATAGGTATCCGTGTATCCCTAATTAAGGCTATATAAAAGTAAGGTAAATTGTAGAAATAGGTTTATAACGTATTACTAACGCGTTTTAGTGCAACTTAAATAGATCTCTAGGATATAAAGGAGTTTAACGCCTATAATAAGTATAGTATTTACTATACCTATTATACTACTTTAAGTCTAAGTACTTAATACTCTCTTAATAGAGGATGTAAGAGAAGTATAGACTATTATTACTCTAGAAATATATATATACTAAAATAACTTTAGAACATAAATAGAATTACTTTAAGGATGCCTATATTATCTTAGATAATAAAGATAATCCTATAAGCTCTATAGAGCTACTATAGCGTAATAAGCGGATAGCTTTAAAGTTACGAAATATTTAGTTATAAACTTAACTACAATTATCGCTATTAAGCTTACTAGCGCGGTTACCATTAAGAGTAACTATTATACTAAAGTAAGTATTATAATATATTTAAAACGCGTTCCTAATACGTTCTAGCCTAATAAGTGCGTAAACTCTCTAAAGATAAGCTATTCTCTTAAGCTAGTTACTCTTAAGCTAATTACTCTTATTTAAACGAGAATAGTTAGAGATATAGAAGTTAAAACTTAAGTTAGAAAGAGAGAAGTTTAACTTAGAAAAGGAGAAGCTTATATTTAAATAGGAGAAAATTAGATTATAATATAAAAAGGCTTAGAATATAATCTAAATATATTCTAGTATAGAAAAAAATTCTTTACTTAAAAACTCTATTTTTCTATACCCTACTTCTCTCTATCTTTCTCTCCTATCTTTACCTATAATATAGGGAATAAGACCCTACTTCTTATAGTATATAACTTAATTATATTTTAAACGCATTCTAATCCTATTTCAGCTAGTATATTAGAAATATACTAAAGTAGCTTCTCTACTAGTAGGTATATATAAATTCGCTAAGAATATTAATAGCTTATATACTATATACCCTAGCGAGTTATTCTATAGAGTAAAGTAGACCCTATATAATAAGTAGCTATATAGAGTACGTACTTAAACATAATCTATATATGTTTGCAACGCGTTCTAATATTCTACTAGAAGAAATTTAGTAATTAGGGTACTTTAATCTACTATATCTAGCGAGCCTATCTATTATATAAGGTTAAGTCTATTAAGACTAGGCGGCGTTTAACCTCTAATAAAGCTAATACTCTCTACTTCTACTATATAGTAGTTATACCTAGAGATCTATAGTTAAGGGAGTTTTAGAACGCGTCCTAATTATATTCCTTAATAATTCCTCCTATAGGTACTCCTTAATAAACTATTAAGTATAACTAAATAACTAGAAACCCTAAAGGTAAACTTAGAGGCTAATTAGAAGGAGTAGAACGTATTATAAACGCATCTAGAACGCGTTCCCCTATACGAGATCTAGCTTCTCCCCCCCCGCGTACTTTAAAATAATAGAAGTAGTTATATATATAGCCTTATATAGAAGAAGAGATTACTACGTTACTACTAGATAAGGCTCTTCCTAAGAATCTTATTCCTATACTAATATACTAAATAAATAACTTAAAGTAAGGGTAAGTTAAAGGAGAAGTAAGTATCTATTAAAACGTCTTTATATTATATTTATAATACGTTTTAGGTTAATATAAATAAATACTACTAACTTCTTATAAAAAATAATCTCCTACCTATATATAAGGTTTATAAGGAGAATAGTAATATAGAGTATATTTTTATTAGGTCCTATATAAGTAGATAATACTTTAATTTTATATAGAGTAACTATACCTTAAGTTCAAAGAACTAAAACCTCTTATTATCTATTTACTATAGAATATATTTTAACCTATATTAAAACTTATTCTACTTATCTACTAGTAATTAACTTAGGGCTAAATCTCCTACTAATTAATATTCTTATAATATTAACTACTATCTACCCTATTACTATACCTATTAATATTAAAATCGAATTTATATCCTAGAACGTATTAGGAACGCGTTATAGGTATATTCTTATATACTTACTAGTAGTATTATTTCTATTAAATACCTTATATATACTATAAGGTACGACCTAGCCTAAGCGCCTAGAGTAGTTACTTATATAATTAAGATTAAGCTATAATTATATTAGAATACGTCTAAAATATCTTCTAAACCTATTTTATCTTAGTACTAATCTTAAATAGTTGAATTTTAGGTAGATCTTTAGAGAATATCTAATATAGCCGGCACTATTACTCTATCCTAGTAGCTCGCTTATCTATTATATAATTATACTCTTCTATAATTCCCTAGTACTAATCTAAAACGTGATTAGAATAGGTTATAAACGCGTTTTAATACTCTTACCTATTAATAGCTTAAGGATACTATAGTAAATCTACCTCTTAGCATTCTCGCATAGCGTAATATTACTATATCTATACTAGGTTTTAATATAGGTTCTTAGGGTACCTCTTATACCTAATTTTTACTATATTAATTAGAACATGCTTAGAAAGTTGTATAAATATATTCTTACTCTATAAATACTATTACCTACTAGGGCCCTATAGAATAACTCTCTAACCTCTACTACTAGGTCGCTGCTACTATTAAGCTTAAATAGCCCTAAGCTATAAGGTACTAATATTAGGTTAATATAACGTTAGTAGTTATACTAGAATATAATTAGAATATCTTTATAATATATTTTATTAACCTACGTTTTATACTAGAGTCTTATAAACTATTTTTAGTATTATGTAGTATACGCGGGAACGTGTTACGAACGTGATGTTAACGTGTTGTAAAAATATTGTATTAGGGCTAAGTTGAGTTGAGCTCGCTTAGAGCTGCGCACGCGCTAATCCAGGTTGGCGTTAGCCATCACAACCTCGCTTAATCCATAGTCAGTTGACCTGCCGACACTCTCCCTGACGCCATTATTAAATCTTAGGCTTAATGAAGTGCACAGACATACGGAAAGGTGTTCGAGATTAGTAGTATAATAAAGACGGGATCGTTCATAGAGAAGTTTCAATGAAGCGCGCAAGGCTATGACTAGGTGGCTGTGCTAAGCGCACGACGGTCCAGCCACGGACAGGTAGTAGGACTAATCCCGATTGGGACATTTTCTCACCAACCAACTACTCGCCGCACTGGCCAAGGTGCGGAGCACCTTGGCCAGTGCGGCGAGTACGCGTCTTCCTCCTCTTTCCTATAAGCTAGGGAGCAACCAGCCACCGAATAGCTACTTTCACCATCGCATTAACTATGACAGCTCGGCAATTGATAACCAACCATCGAGAAGCCACACGTCAGCTGCGCAACGGCCTCTCCGACAGCGAGCTTTGCGTGCCCTGCAAGAATGCTGTTTTCGACGACGACTTTGCGCGCATCGGGACACCCGCCTGGCTGAATGATGGTCTGCCTGATTGTGAAGATTTAGACAAACCAGCACTATATTGTTGTGTTTGCCGGCATGTGCTACGGGCAAGAGAGGCGGCACGCCGAAAAGGTGAGGTTGGAGCTGGTCAAGGGCAGAACGAGGCTGGCGAAGCGCTGCAAGAACTTGATTGGGTCATGCTAGGGATGGAGCAAGGTATATTTGTGCATGATGATGGTAAGGATTTCGATGGAGTGGATGAGGGAGACTTGGCAGGATTTGAGGTAGAGAAGAGTGCGGATGTGAGGTCGATTCGGCATCGGTGGGTAGATGTCCAGAGAGTTAGAGGTTGGTTGGAAGAATGCGAAGAGGCGCATGGCGACGTTTGCAATAGTCATAGGAAGCTTGGAAAGGAAGATGCGGGTGCCCTATTATTGGTGGATGTCATTGATGGTTGTTTGGTGCAAAGAAAGTTTGAAGAAAGATACTTTGCGCTGAGTTATGTTTGGGGTCAATCGAAACAGTTCCTCACACTAAAAGACAATTATCAAGAGCTACTTGGCACAGGAAATTTGACGAGACGACCGATAACGCAGACCATCAAAGATGCAATGCGCTTTGTGCAGACTCTAGGTGAACGGTATTTGTGGGTTGATACCGTGGTATGTGCTGAATTATGTGGGCTTACGTGTCTGGATTGATACTGATACACCTGCAGTGCATTATTCAGGACGACGCAAAGAATAAGTCTGTCGCAATTGCACAAATGTCATCCATATATATGCGTGCAGTAGCCACCATTATCGCCATAAATGGGACATCTGCGGATGCGGGTCTTTCAGGTGTACTACCAACGTCTCGCAATGATTCCGCTAAGTATGTTGCTCCAGGACTACGGCTGACAGAGCGTACGCCGCTTGAGCGCGTGATGAACGAGTACACCTATGGTACGAACGAGTATGTCTATAACACTCGCGCGTGGACGTATCAAGAACGATTACTATCGAGTCGAAGTATAATATTTATGAAGGAGCAAATCTACTTTCAGTGCAAGACACATCTAGTATGTGAAGACAGGAATAGCGTAGACTACTCAACATCTGCAATTTTTACCCTGGCGAAAGCTAGAGCGTGGAGTCAAAACAACAAGAACGCTTCAAAATCATACAATGCTTTAGACGAGTTTCGATGGTACGAAGAGATCATCCCTGAATATACAGCTAAGCAAATGGGCTTTCCGGCAGACATCATCAATGCCTTTACCGGAGTACAAACTGAGCTAGGGGTTATGTTCAACTGGACATTCGTCGAAGGTCTTCCGACTCAATTGTTTGATCTTGCGTTGCTATGGACGCCTATCGAGAATGTTGAAATACGAAACACGACCCCTCGGCACCCCTCGTGGAGTTGGACAGGTTGGATTGGGAGAGTATGGTATAAGGACCTTGTTCGACCGCTCCATCTTCCCATTGGTCAAGCGTTCAAGCCTTTGGCGATGTGGAACACTAATACACCCGGTGCATTGCGCTTTGACGGTGACAGTGTGCCATTCAATAAATTCATCGCCCGGAAGTCTCCTATGAGGCTTGAGAATTTGCATTACAATGCATTGACCACACCTGATACCCACTTCTTATTCGATAACAACAACCATCGCTGCGGAATTCTCCATGGTATTCAAGACCTTGGTGCTTTAGTCGGTGGTACCGGGCCACTTGAAGTCCTGTGCCTGTCCCAATGGAAGCGTGCAAACTCAATGAGTCGATATGGCCCAGTTATTGCGCAACCGGTTGACGGCAATGCGCGGGAAGAGTATCTATTCAATGAAATCTTCCCAAATGTAGAGTGGTGTACCTACAATATTTTGCTAGTTCGGTGGTGGGGTGCAGGATATATAAGGGTAGCCGTTGGTCACATCCATAAAGATGCATGGATTGCTACTAGACCGATCAGGAAGACAGTTTCATTACAATAAATCGTAGGGATACGACCGAGTATCCTATAATATCATACAAATTCAAACTTCTCCAACTTTAATACCCCGTTTCTCCACTTAGTAATAGCCCGGCCTGAATATATCCGGTGGACAACCCTTGGAAGCATTTGCTGCATACTCGGGTGCTGTCACATCATTAATGATCGAGAAAGCTACATTATGGCCGATTTAAAAGATTCAGCTTTCTGCCCGATATCGTACGAAAAGCTTTGACTTCCTCAATCACACTTTTCAGCTTCCAGCAGGGCTCCCAAAATTTACGCTGTCTCTTTTTTCCACAATTATGTTTCAGGTGCTACAAATTCTTGAATCCAGCGTCGCAAATGTCCGAAGTGATACACAAACTTTCCACCCATCTGGATTGGCTGCAGCTTTTTATGGTTTACTAATACCTCCCTTGGCTTTGGGGAGTTTGCTTAGACCCCAACGAATAGTCCGCGTGGAAGTGTTGAGGAAGATCTGAGTCCTGCCCGGAGTGGGGCCAGATGACATGGGTACAAGAGACGACGACGTAGGTAAAGCAAAGGAAGATTGCTATCTAGACCTGTTACTGCGCTTTCGAGGTCTTTGTACACGTGTCACTCAACTTAGGTAGGGCTTGCCATATTTTTTCAGTTGCTCGAGAGAAGCTTAATCAAGTAACCAAGGACGCAGGCTGGAAAGATGTCAAATTTGTCGAAAATGTAGCATGGCTGAATTCTGGTGCGGATCTGAAGCGTTGGGCCAAAATCGATTGGACTTTCCTAACTACACTCGTCGGAGGATGGCAGCAACGGTATGAAGACTGATGAGATGAAGATATTGATTCTATCGTTCGAGAACTCCGTGAAGGGGAATAGCACAAGGTTGAAGATGGCGTTTATAATATTCGAATGGTTGCCAATGTAGTAATTGTGCGGAAGTAGTAGTCAATACATCTAGGGATCCTGACCGTGAAAGTTATTCATCAATGTTGCTACTACTCTGCGGATACTTGTGCGTTCAATCCTGGAATGCTATTTCATATTTTTGTACTAATATACGCCAATACCACTCTTTTGACTATTGGTTAAATCACACCGTATAGTCAGGAACAAATCGAATTTTCGGTTAGTCTTGTGTAAACCTTGAAAGTCATGTCAGAAGAGGATGATACAGCAAAATTATATCGAATCAGGATGGCCAGCATATACAGGACATCATTTACAACCCTCTATTTTCTAATTTATCGCTATGCTTAGAATATTAAGTACGAGCATGCTTTTGTAGAAGGAATTCTTTGATTTCGAGATAGTATCTCTTATAATCGGAGTGCCTTTGTGTCGAGAGTCACCAGGGCATATCTGCGGGGAGCCATACATCACTCTACATTTTCCATTAGCCAGCGCATATTTGATGACGCTATAGAAAATCTTTCTCTGTGAACAGAGGGAGGTAAGCGCAGCGGTCGAGGGATGTGGAACCTAATCTCAATGACTATCCATATGTAATATCTATGAATAACATTTTAAGTGAGGTTAAAAATATAGCCAGCGCCCTTAAGATTTCTAAGAGTCTAACAAAGTGCGGCTTAGCGACTAGGTGACCTTGGCCGTACTTGACTTAATCTACTCGGGTCAGTCGCGTACCTGCTTAATCGTAATAGTAGGTACATACTTACGTTTTTTTTTTTCGATTTGCTGGCGCCGAGAACCACAGTTTATAGTGCCCTAATTCAGAACTGAAACCAAACTTAAATACTATTCATGCTAGGCTGTTCTACGTCTTAGGGGTCACGAGTAGGTATCTAACGATGTATTCTTATCAGGTATAGAAGAAGGCAGATATACTGGTAAGAACTTTATAAAAGATACTGTACTTTTTAGTAGAGTAAGTCAAGTAACAAATGGATTAGTTTAGTAAGGGAGATATTATATTAATTGAATAGCATGCGGTAAAATTGTGCAATCAGTACTTCTAAGGGCATATTCTACTCGAAAATTTTAGGTTCCAATAGGTCTTTACGCTAAGCCTATGTTTAGATTATACACTTCTATTATCGGATACAATTCATAAGACCAGTAGGCGCGAGGATGCAAACTTATCCAAAGTGATTGTAGTATGTCTACAGGAATAGTGAGGTACTTCATACCGAGCTAGTTCCAAAGCATCGCGCCGAGAAATGCCTACTGTGCCTTGGGCTTCACTATACACGTTGTAATAGTAACGTACGGCTAGGGGATTGTAGTAATGTAGTTCGAAGTTAAGAGTTGAGGGGAGTAGGTTAATAAAGTGTTGACATGGTCGCGCCAGGGAAAGTTGCCGCGGGATAAATATACAACCTTTAGTGCAAGATATAACCAACTTGTTGCCTTTGTTCCCATACATCGATATATTCTCCATTATAAGGTAGTGAAATCTCCCAGCTAGACAAGTTTGTGAATACTATCATGTTTAGTGAAGAATATAGCACGTCGGGATATAGGGACAGGCAACGTAATAAGCGAGATAAAGGTTACGCTTATAAGGGGGAAGAGAATAATATATTCATCTATAATGCCACCGATGGCTTAGGGGTCCTAATCATCACTAAGAAGGACCTTGATTCTAGCCTAGGGAGTTAGCAATAGAAGGCATAATAAGGTAGAGGACTTACAATTTCTAACTAGGTCTAGCTTTAACTATAGCGAATCTTGAATACCTTCTAAGCTATAGTAATCTCGTAGTCAACCCTCTCTACATTATATTTAGTCTTAACAAGCTATTTCGTGGCGGCTATCGTTCCGTTCAATAAGTGCTTTACTATATATATAGTGCTATATATACCTTTAGAGATAGGGTACTAGACTACCTAGTCACTAAGGCATAAGTCGATCTCGCGCGGCATCGGGAAGATAAAGGCATTATTATCTTGAAGGAACGTCGAATAGAATGCTTTAAGGTCACAAATAGTATAGCACAGCATAAAGACGTACTCATCAAGCATAATAGTATCCCTGAATAGAATTAAACGTCAGTCGTTGGCATGTCGTCTCCATTAATAGTACACAGCTTGCCTCTTTTATTATCAGTAACAAGAAAGAAGCCTACTACTCCGCGAACACCTTCGACTTCGCTATCACCGCTATAGACCTCCTCGCGCAGCTAGACTAGTAGTTGCGTAAGCCGCTAAAACCCAAGAGCTATAGTATAGTAGTGATGCTACTAATATCATAATTGTTAGAATACTAGAAACAACAATCCCTACGATCATACCGTTGGATAACGCATTCTTTCGAGTAGATGCTGCTCCTGGATTTGCAGTCAAGGCACTTTCTCGAGACGGTATTGTTACAATATCATCCTGCATTGGCGACCAGTTCACTCCACTAATATTGAAGGTTATAGTCGGATTCCGTTGATTGAGCTGTTCTCTGGTTGCACTCGTAGGCGCGTAGCGCCCCGTTGCCTCATCAAAATGTAACCCAAAAGCTGACTCAAAACGATCACAGATCGATCGAGGAAGCCACAAATCGGCAATGGAAGAATCCAAAGGCGCAGGGATTGATTTTATCGTGACAATAGACGTTGCCCCATTGAATGTATTCGTCGCGATAATTCCTTGCATCCCTGTAGTAATAGCTCGGTGGTTATCAGAGTTCATCCTGAACGTCAGGTGAGACAATATACGCGATCGATCGTACCCTTCAAGGACCAAACTCGCGGGTACTTTGTTTCACGGTACGACGCCACAGTCTGATATCCATATGAGATGCTAGGTATATACCCTCCATTCTTTAAAGCTGTGAGCAAGGACGGTGAAATAACCGTATAGGAAAATTTCATTACTCTGGGAAACAAGCCCAACTAGCCAATCCAGAACCCAGGTAAAGCATAAGCTGTTACTGCAATGCGATCCAAACTAACATTTCGAATTCTTGTATTATCAAATCCAGCCAGTCCGTTTCTTGTTATGCCGCGATCTCGTTCTAGGACGAGCTAATACATCCCAATGGTCTCCCATGAGGAGGAAGCATTGGTTTGGAACCCTAGAACTCGAGCGTTGTGTAAATGGAAGAACACCACCGGAGCAGCCACATGTAGTTGAACCCCCTTGTAGTCTAACACACTCATCCGCTATAGGAAGCCAAATGTTTTGTGCTTGAATGGCTGGCAAAACGTAGAAAGTCTGTCTGGGCGTGCCTATTTCGATGAGAAATCTATAATCTTCGCAAAGTTACGCAGTCAAACAGACGATTCAGCTGACATCATTACTATACTATCCACCGGAGGAAGATATCAATAAATGGATTCGACATTTCCTCAACTTCAAAAGTCGATAAGATAAACAAATTAAAGATAGATGGTCCAAATCTTTGGGATACTTCTCAGTTTTTAAATCGCACTATAAGTGTTGAATTTGCATAAATAACCAATAGCTATTCTTCGATGGTATTTTATTACCAGAAGCTTTCCTATGCCAAATTTTAGTAGAGTCAATAACCGGGTGTAACCTAATTGCTGTCGAGTTGAACTTAGCTCCGTCCAATAAAGCCTACGAGATTAATCAGAAATAAATTACGTCTTTCCAGATCGGGCCACCGCAACTATAAAACCTAGCAGTTTTGCTGATACCAATACTTGGTATTTGGGGACTGCTAGTAGAATAACTAGCCACTGTCAGGCTCACAGCTATATAAAAACCTCATATTGAAAATTGTTGTCCACGATGAGGCGCTATTTAGATACATTACAAAGACTCTTAAGATTTAACTAGGGAAAACGCCCTTATGATCCACCTTCTCTTTATAGCTTATAGTTTAATAGTTTCGCAACAACGTATAGCTTCGCTAGTCTTACCACTACTCTACTAGTCACATTAGGTAAAGTCTTGGTTACTCCAGACGCGAGTCACATAGTTTATGATATTTAGCCTGCCTGGACGGCTCTATCACATTGCTAATACAAACCTTTACGAGACCTAGCGCAACTTCTCTATGCAAAGTATCCTCTAACCTTCCGCAGGATAAGCCAATAGAGTTTCCAACAATTAACTCAACTCAATTATAGCCTTCAAGTTGAGTTGATTATTGGCTTAAGTCGCTCTAATTGATTGTAAGTTGATTGTTAGCTTTTTGGAGCAAGTTGATTGCAAGTTGATTGTAAGTTGACTCAAAAAGATGCCAAGAGATCGATTATTATACAAATTACTACGAGAGATTATCCCACTCTTTGATATTGTAATCTCGTACAATTCGCTCTTCAATTAGCGTACTCTTATCACTATAATATAGTGTTTTAAAGCTAGCTCTTACCTAAGATCTTACTAACTAAAGAGCTATAAGTTATTAGCTACTAAGTTTACGACGTTTAGGCTTAAGTAAGTCGCCTAACTTACTAAAGAGGCGCTCGCAATTACTACTAAATACTAGGATTATTAGGATATTAATAGTAAAGCGCGCTAAATTAGGGTATTTTAGCTATAACTATATCTAGTACTTAACTAAGTTACTATTAGCCTAGTATTACTCTTACGTCTATATAGGCTCTAGTAATTTCTAGTACTTAAACTTATTATCTAGAGCCTCTAGACTACTACTATAGTATATATACGCGCTAATAGTATTATTAATACTATTTATATATATAATAGTTATAAGAGGTAAGCGTTAGTATTAAGGTTTATACTCTACCTAAAGCCTCTAGAAACTAGCATTAGCCTTACTAAGCTACTTATAGGCTAGTAAATAGGTTAGAGGTACCTATTAATAGGTTAGGGTTAGGTTAGAATTATATAGACTCTAGGTTTAAGTTAGGTTAGAGTTCCTACCCTTCTAGGTTAGGTTAGGTTAGGGTACCTATTAGGTTACCTACTAAAGTATAATATTCTATAATTATTACTTATATTAAAATACTCTAAATAGAAGATAAGATAAGATAAGTAGTATAAAAAAATTAAAAAAATTAGTTAAACCTAAGGTAACCTAGTCTATACTAACTATACCTATACCTAGGGCCTATATAACTCTAACCTAATCCTAACCTATTACTAGTACTAACCTAGTAAATATAGGTTAGGTTAGGTTAGGTTATTATATAATCTAACCTAATCCTAATCTAGCCTATACCTATTTACTAGCCTAGCTACTTAGTCTTATCTACTTAGCTATTATTATAGTAGTATTTATAATATAGGTATAAATAGATAGTAGTATAGTAAGTAGGTAAGGTATTAAACTTATTATAGTACTTATTAGCTTTATACTAGGCTATATAGAGGTTAATTATAAGGTAATCTTTAGGAGCCTTAGTATAAGCGCTAAAGTTAATTTATATAAGGTAGACTTTATATAAGATTACCTTAAGAGGTATAATAACTTATTAATTAAAAAGGATATAAATAGTAGATAGAGAGCTAACTAAGGTAAAGAGTTAAGCTCCTCTATATACGCGTTTCTTAGTATATTATACTAGGCCCCTTTAGGACTAGCTTCTATACTAGGCTAAAAGGGGAAAGAAGAGTAAAAGAAAGAAAGTAAAAGGAAAGAAAATAGAGGAAATTAAAGGATAGTTAAGTACTATCTCCTTCTACTCTCTTATATATCTTCCTCTTTAAAAAAACGCGAATCCCTAAAGTATACTATAGTACTCCTAACTACCTATAGTAAGGAGTAGTAGTTATAGAGAGAGATTTTTAAGTAAATAAAAATTAATATCTAAAATAACTATATCTAAAGTAGTACTTAATAAGTATAGTCTTATACTTTTTCTAATATTTAGTAGGAAAACTAACTTTACGCAACTTCTATATATAAATTATATTAACTATATACTCTTTTCTACTACTTTAACCCTATACTAGTAAAGTTAAGCCTAAAAGTTATTATAGCTATTATATAGAAGATAGAGAAAGTCTCTCTAAGATAGAAACTATCTAAAGTTAGTTAAGAAGTCTAGGTAAAGAAGGTATACTCTTAAGAGTAGATATCTAATATAAGGTACTTAGAGTAAACCTATTTAATTAGGTTATACTCTCTTAAAGCCTTTAGGTTATAGAGGGTTATATTTCTAAAAGGGGTATCCTACTAGGACTAGAGTAGCTAAAGCTAGTAACTTTTATTAGTAAGGTAAAATATAATTAACTATAGCTCTTAGGCCTTATACTTAAGTATATAATTAAACTTTAGGAAACTAATTAGGGGGTATATATAGAGAGGGTAGCTTTAGTTAATTAGAGTTATAAAAGTAATACTAAAAGGCTATATTATATTCTATAAACTCTTCTACTAGTTTCTAAGTTAGTTTAGTATATCCTATCTATTATACTAGATATTACTAGCTAGTATTCTTTCTATATATCTTATTCTAGACGTCTATAATAGCTTTAATAAAATATTTAGAGTTTATACCTCTAGATATATCTTTAATAAGGATAGGTTCTAGCTTAGAGGGATCTTAATCTAGTAGGGGTAGTTAGCCTCTAGGGTATAATAGTCTAGGGTAAAAAACTAGGAATATACCTTTACTAGTTAGATTAGAGAGAAGATCTAGTTTATACGCGTATCTATTATAAATAATACTAGAGATAGGATAAGAGTCTACCTACTAGTAGTCTAGTTTCTTAGTTAGCTAGGTAGTACTCTAATACTATATACTTATATATACTAGATTACTAACTTTATAGGCTAGCCTACTATATTAAGAAGTATTAGCTTAAACTAATTATTCTTATTATACCTAAAGTATTTTCTTCTTAAGATAAACTATAAGGTTACTATAGGTAGTAAGTAGCTTATTAGCTTATATATATTATTTATACTAGGTAGGGTTTAGTAGCCTAATATCTTCGCTAGAGTATATTCTACTATAAGAGTAATAGCTTAAATCTATAAGAAATAGGATTATTTCTATTAAGGTATTTATAGTATTATTAGCTTAGAATTTAGTAATATATAGTAATTCTACCTAGTTATCTTAGGAGTAGTTAATATATTACTATAGATAAGTTTCTAGTACTTAATTAACCTATTCTATCTAGCTATCTATCTTAGGGTAGTAGGCTATAGATAACTTCTACTTAATATAAAGGTATTTATAGACGCGTTACTAGAATTAGCTAGTAAAGGTAGTTCTATAATCTAAGACTATACTTATTAGTACTCTATATAGCTTAAATATAGTTATAAAATTCTAGGTAGCTTCTTTTAGTATTAAGTCTTTAGAGGAAAAAAGTACTAGTACTTAGTTAGGTAATAATAAATAACTAATAGATACCTATATATACGTCTATTAACTTTTAAGAGGGGTAGGTCTTAAATATAGTCTACTAATATATCTATCTATAGTATATATAGAATTAGTATAGAGTAAAAGTAACTATATTTTCTATCTCTAGGCTCTTAGTATAATAGTAAGTAGTATAAGTATTATAAAAGGCTTTAATAGACTAAAGTATCTTTAGCTAGTAGTAATACTTATATATAAGATATAGTATAGTATAAGAGCCTTTATATCCTACTAACTAATAATTATAGTATAGGTTAAAGATTTATTAGTAAAGTTAGGTATCTAGAAGAATATATAGCTAGGTCTTATTAATCTAAAGGCGCCTATCTTAGTTAGATCTAGTAGAGCTAATATTAGACTATATAAAAAAATAGCTAGCTTTATATAATTTCTTAGAAAGTTTAGTATCTCTACTATTAATAGTAGTAAAGGCTACTTTAGTAATTAGATAGTTAGTATAGGCTATATTTAGGAGCTCTTTAGTAGGTTATAGATCTAAAGTATACGCGGGGAGACTAGAGTCTACTATACTATTATCTAAGGTAGGAAGTTTATTTATTAAGTCTACTAGCTATTACTTTATTTTTAATATAGAGTAAAGGTAGACTTTAACTAGTTCTATTTATTCTAGTATAAATTAGTCTAGATTACTAGGATCTCTAAGAATTAAGGCTTAAATTACTATATTTAGTACTAGCTTTATATTAGGAGTAATTACTCTTAGTATAAGAATAATTTAGTAGGTCTCTATAAATCTTAGGTCTTCTTTATTAGTAGGTATATCTTAGGCCTCTAACTTAAGGTATTAGTAATAATATTTATTTCCCTAGTATATACTTAATTTAAAAGTTAAATTAGGAGAGAAAAAGTAACTAGTAGGTCTACCTATAGTTAAGCTTTTTTATTATTATAAAGGTTTCTAAATTATAGTAGTCTATAATAATATTAACTATATATTAGTTACCTATAAGCTTAGGTTCCTATTCTTTAAAAGTCTATATAATAGCTATAAGTTCTAGATCGTAAATATTATAATTATATTCTACTAGAGTATACTTTTTTAAGAAGAAGCCTATTAGTTATTAGATACCTTCTATATTTAATTATTTAAGTACTCTACTAGAAGCCTATCTAGAAGCATCTATATAGATATAAATTAGCTTATCTAGATTAAAATAGAGAGTACTACTCCTATTATAAATATAGCTTTAAGATTATAAAAAGTATTAATATATTCCTATACTATAATAATAGGCTTATACTAGGTTTTCTAAAGGAGTAGTCTATTATTTTTTAATAGCCTAGTAATTACCTTAGATTTAATTAGTTTAGTAAGTAGAAGGGCTATACTTAAGTAATTCTTAATAAAGTACTAGAGAAATCTAGTATAGCCTAAAAATATAAGGACTTTCTTAATAGTCTTTAATATTTCCTACTCCTAAATAGCTTAAACTTTAGTAGGGTTTATAGCTATTCCTTTATCTATAATAACTATACCTAGAAAGTAAATAGAAATCTAATAAAAGCTTAACTTCTTAGGATTAATATAGAATCTTATTCCTTAAGGTAGGTAAGAACTACCTAAATATATTTTTTATATTCTTTAACTAAATTTAAGTATACTAAAATATTATTAAGTAAGTAGTAATAAATATATCTAAATATTTAAGGAGGTTAAATTTATTACGTACTAAAATATAGCTAGTATATTAGTAAGCCTAAAGGGTATAACTTTATATATATAGGTACTATAGTATATAATAAATACTATAAGCTATTCTAAATTTAGGGCTATATAGTTAATAGAAGGTATAAATAATATTAAATTTAGAGGATATCTTAGCTTTATTTAAGTAGGGTATTATTTTATAGAAGAAAGGTATAGGGTAGTAGTCCTTAATTATAGCTTTATTACGTTCGCGATAATTAATATATACCTAGAGTCTACTATCTAGTTTAGCTATAATAAGTAGGTTATTCTAAGCTAAAGAGCTTACTTTACTAATAAACCTATATCTCTCTATATCCTAAAGGTATTTATTAATTACTTTATCCTATTTTCCTAAAAATAGGTATAGCTTTATATTAAAGATTTTAGCTCCTAGCTTAAGAGTAATCTCTAGATTATATAGTCTATAGTCTAGGTATTAGATTTATAGGTACCTTTAATAGTTTACTTTAATCTAGATAATAATATAATTATAGTATATAGTAAAAAGATAATTAATTAATATATAGTAATAATTAAATTAATTAATTACTTTATTCTCCTCTTCTTTAATCGCTCTACTACTCCTCTATATACTTATCTCTACCTAGTATACTAAGGTTTACTAGTATAGATAGTAGAGATCTATTATCTTAGTTATTATAGTTTAGCCCTATACTATTTAGATTATAATATAATAGTCTACTATATTTAGTATAGATTAATAGAATTTAGGTATACCTAATTTCTATTAATTAGCTCGCTTAACTATTAGTATAGCGCTAGTATATAATTATTAGATCGCTCTATCGCTAGATTACTCTATTATATATCTAATATATCCCTTTAGCTTAATAACTCTTATTAAGCTAGACTAAGTATACTAGATAAGTATTATAGTATTAAGTTAAGTCTAGATTTTATTAAGAGGTACCTTATAAGTTACTTAGTACTCTTTTACCTCTACTAGTCTAAGTTAGGTTAAGAACCTCTCCTACTTATTTCCTAGAAGTACCTTTATAAAGTTATTAGTAGTTATCTCTATTAATAGAGTATATTAGACCTTAATTTAACCTACTAATACCTCTTATCTTAGCTAGTAGTTATAGATATCTATATACCTTAGTTTAGTCTAGAGTTTAACTAGCTCTTTAGTTATAAGCTAGATTATCTATATATTATTATACTAGATAGTAATATAGCGTATAGGTAGCTTAACTTATAGCTTATTAAGTAGTCTTAATATAAATATCGCCTCTTTAACTACTTATAATAGAGCTAGAAGTTTAGCTTTAGTAGTTAATATTATAATAGTATCCTACTTATTAGCTCTCTATATAACTAGCCTATTAAAGAGCTTAATTATATATTCTTAGGAGCTCCTTCTATCTATTATATTATTAGTAAATAATATATTACTAGCTACTTAAAGTAAGTCTCCTCTACTAAGCTATAGGGCTCTCTATCTTATAGCTAATAGATATATAATTATCTAGTTAGTAGTATCTTAGTACTCTATACTAGGATTAGAGAGGAATTAAGCTAGCTATAATATAGTAAAAGCTATATCTAGATAAGTAGTAACTATAGTAAATAGGAGTAAGCTAATTTTACGCTAGTACTTATTAATCTTAGATAGTATTACTAAGCTAGTATAAGGCTTAAGCTTAGAGGTAGCTATTAGAGTATTATAGTAGATATCTTATTTATCTATAAGCTAGTTTATCTTATTAATATATATAGTCTATAGGAGTTAGATAAAGTATTACTCTCTATTCTAGATAATCTCTATACTAAGAAACTATTAGAGATCTACTCTCTAGTAATAGTATATTTCTCTTTTAGGAGATTAGTTACTTACTCTACTTCCTTAGTCTTCTTTTTATTATAGGCTATAATAATATTATCTATATAGAAGAAGATAATAATACTATCTTTTACTATATAGTATAGCTTATATAGTACTATCTAGAAGCCTATTCTTTTAAGTATAGTAGTAAACTCTTTCTACTATAGTAGAAGTAAGATTTATAGACTATATAGAGCCTTTTAGACCTAAAAGATAGTCCTCTTCTTCTAGTATCCCTTTAGTATCTTTATATAGATCTCTCTATCTATTATAGCGTAGATAAAGGCGTTAGTTACGTTATACTACTTTAGTTTAAGGTTATATTTAGCTATAATCGCTATAAGTATCTAGAAGGAGTAGCTAGCTAGTATTATAGTATAGGTATCTTATAATATAATATTTCTTTATTAGTCTCTATATACTACTAGTCGGGCTTTATACTTAATAAACTAGTAGTATTTATCTAACTTATAGGTATAAACCTATATATAATTAAGTATCTACTAACCTAATTATTTAATCGGTTTAGCTAGTACTTTAGTCTATAATCTTATCTACTAATAGCTAGTTATATAAGCTTATTTAGCTTCTTTAAATAGTTTACCTATTAGATAGTTATCTAGATTTATTTAGTAGGTTAGTAGAGGTAGGAGTTAATCGAGATAGAACTTTAAGCCTATTATAAGTAATCTTTTTATCTTTACTTTATCTATTAGCTCTCCTCTATATTTTCTAATATTTCCTACCTAGGTACCTACTATAAAAGCTACTACCTATAGAATAGTTTTAGATAAACCTTATTTATTATAGGGATTTATTATAGGTATTAACTATTCTTAGTTTAAGCTAGTTTTAGATATCTTATCTAGTATTAGACCTAGCTAATCTCTAGCTATTAATTAAGCTAGTAGTACTACTAGTAGTAGTAATAGTAGTAGAGTTAGATAGTAATCTCTAATCTTTCTTCCTTAATAGTAGCTAGGTAGGTCTACTTTATTACTTTTAGTTAATATATCTAGTTTAGTATTATCCTTATAGAAAGACTCTATTTCTAGCTAATAAGTTAGTATTAGGAGCTTAATAGTTCTTATATAAGTAGTAATCTCTTCTAGTATTTAATATATAAGATTATCTATTAGATCCTCTATTTTACTATTAAAGATTATATACTTATTAAAGATAATATCTTAAGTACTTATTACCTTAGCTATAGATAGTACTTATATCTAGTAAATATTTAATAATCTATACCTAATAAGATAGCTAATCTATACCTTTAGGTCTAGTTATTATAGTCTTAACTTTCTATAATAGGTATTATTAGTTATTATATAAGCTTTATATCTATATACTTTTAGATAAGCTAAGTTTAGTTTTCTAATAGATATAGTAATCCTTCTATTATATATAACTATTATAAAGAAGGTCTTATATAGTATCTTCTAGTTATTTATATAACTTAGAGTTCGATTATATAGGTAAACTCTAGCCCGTATAATCTCTAGCTAGAGTTCCTATAGTAAGTTAGTATTAAGGCGTATTATATATAACTTCTCCTTATTTATACCTCTAGTACGCTTAGCTCCTCTATTTTAAGCTTAAGTATCTAGAGCTAAGGGCTTAACTATAATATCTTATAAGGTTAGCTAGTATTAGATATCTAGCTTTACTATTATAATCTCGTTATTAGCTTTAATAACTTTAACTAATATATTATACTAGTTCTTTAAGAAGAGAATAAGGTTTACTAGAATCTTAATAATTAATTTTACTAGTTAGTTATCTATAAAGTAGAAGTCCTACTATAGTTTAGAAAGCTTCTTAGTAACTAGTATCTAGCTCTTTTCTTTATTAAAGCTTTATACCTTATATAAGTAGAAATCGATTAAGATTCTTTCTCCTAGTTCCTTATAGCTAACTTATAGTACGCGGCTAATTTATTATTTTATCTTTACTTTACTATAGGCGTTATATTTAATAGTAGTTACTCCTTTAATGCGTACCCTTAAGCTAGATAGGTAGATAATTAGAGACCTTACTAAAATCTATAGTTAGTAGATACTTAAGTTTTATCTAATATAAGAAGCGTTATATTATACCTATAAGCCTCGGTTAGCTAGAGTAACTATACTACTATAGTATAAGAGACTCGACTATCTAGGACTAGTAGTAATTAAGTACCTTATTTAGTAAGCTTATTTAGGATTATAGGTTCTACTTAGGTATTCTACTATATTCCTCTCTATTAGAGTAGTTGAAATAAGACTAGGTTATAGAGGATATCTAGGTATATAGCTATATTATATAGAACTAGTCTATTTATCTTAGATCGAATCTTTAAAATTAGATTAATAGATCTATATCCCTTTACCTATATCTTTAACTTACTAGCCTATATATAGTCTTCTTAAGTAGGTAGGCAATAGTTATAGATATAGTCTAAGTTATTTATAATATAGTAGGTTAAGCCTAAGTTAAGGATAAATAAGTTTTATAGTAGGTATTTAATCTAGTTATTTATTATAGTAAAGGTAGCTTTAGAGATTTTCTAGCTATATAGTTACTTATCTTAGATATTAGGTATTAGAGTCTATAATTACTTAATATAAGGTTTTATCTATTCTCTAATTAGCTCTTAAAGCGTAGTATTATACTTATACTTATAGTTAATAAGCTCTTATTAAGTCTTATTTAGAATCTACTACTTAGGTACCTTATCTAGGTAGATATAGTAGTAGTCCTATATATTATATAATCTACTATAAGTAGGGTAATATACTCTATCTACTATAGTTATATCTTAATTATAAGATTATTTAATATCTATATTTTCTCTATATATCTATTAATTATAGGTTTTACCCTAGTTTTTAAGTAGCGCGCTATCTATAATAGAGGTATCTCTTATATTACCCTAGATAGTAGTACTACTAGTAGTAAGAGATAAGGTATTATTAACTATAAAAGTAGCTTTATATTTCCCTAATCTAAGAAGATAATTTACTATTATATACTCTTAGTAGTATTTTATTATCTCCTTCTAGTTTATACTAGGTAAAAATCGTCTATAGTCCTAAAAGGTTATTAACTATATAGGTACTACTTTATTAATAGATACTAGGAAGTCTTAAGTAATTATATTAATTTATAATAGCTCTACTACTTAGTATATTTTAGCCTTAGTAGTAGTATAGTTATACTTAGCTAGCTATATATTCTAATTTAATATACTTCTTATAGGCTTAAGTAAGTTAAGATACCTATTTTAAGCTTATTCTTATTTAATATACTTATCTATACTAATAGTTTATTTTAGATTAGTTAGCTACTATTATAGTAACTAGTCTAGTAGGTAGTATATATATAGTAGATATAGTAAGACTAAGGATTAGATAAGTATAATAATATACTAAATACTTACCTACTCCTTTTTATACTTATATTAATTACTATAGTATTACTTAGCTAGAATCTTATAGTATTTAAGATCCTCTTTAAAAGCTTTAAGACTAGTAGTTAAGAGTTTAGATTATCTAGTTAGATTCTAAATATTTATAGCTAGCGTATAGTTAGTAATTAATAGAGCTCTAACTATATCTAGTTTCTAGATTAATAGAGTAATTATATCTAGGTTAATCTTATCCTAAACGTTATATACTATATATCTAGATTAAAGCTAAGTAATCTATATAGTATAGTCTATATCGCTCCTTAGTATTACTATTAGATTACGTTATAATATATAGGCTATTTTACGTTAATTAATTAACTTAATTTAGTTAAGATAGTAAGACTCTTAATTATTAGATTTATAGGTACCTTTAATAGTTTACCTTAATCTAGATAATAATATAATTATAGTATATAGTAAAAAGATAATTAATTAATATATAGTAATAATTAAATTAATTAATTACTCTATTCTCCTCTTCTTTAATTACTCTACTACTCCTCTATATACTTATTATTATAGTCTTAGCTTTACTTAAACCTTTAAGCTTAGGTAATTAGAGTAGTATATATAGTAGGAAGAGAATATACTCTCTCTCTTCTTCTTAAGATACTTAATATAACTTATATACCTAATAAAATAAATATCTTAGGGCTAGTTTATAATAATTAAGTATCTTTAAAAAGGATAATAGTAGAATAGGCGTATAATATAAATATCTCTATTAACCCCTAATACTAGAGAGTATCTATTATAAGTTATAATAGTAGTAAAATATCTAATAAGCTAAAATAGTAACGATATAGAACCTTTAAGAGGAGTTATAGTCCCTCTTTACCCCCTAATTAATACTATAAGGATATATAGTAACTCTAGATATAGATTCCTTACTACTAGATAGCTTACTACCTTAGGATAGTTTAGCTCTAGCTCTACTCCTAGTATAAATCTACTCTAAGTATAAGCTACTCCTAATAGGTAAACTCTTCTTAGGCGATAAAGTATACTTCTAAGCCTAGAAGGTTACTTTACCTATAAACTTATAACTAATATAGACTTTATAGGGGGATTAAGAGAATAATTTATATATATTTAGGCTAACTTAAATCTAAATATATAGAAAGAGGTTATAGTATATTATAAGGCTAGTAGGTATAGTAAAGACTAGGACCCCTAGTACTTTATAGAATACCTAATATTTATATATAAAGATAATTATAGCTAGGAACGCGCCCTAGTAGAACTTAACTACCTTTAGTAAGGGGCTAAAAGTAGTTTACTAAATTTTTTATATAATTTAAAATACTAATATATAAAAGTAGTAGATACTACTAGGATAATAAATATCGATTACTAAACTTTATAAAGTATTAAACTAATATATAAATATAGTTATAATAAATTAGGGTATATCCTATACTTTATTTAGTAAGGTAGTAGTAATATACTAGTTAATAGCTATAGACCTAGAAATATACTACTATAACTATAGGATTATACCCTTAATAGCTCTAAAGCGCGATAGTAATAGAGATATACTAATAATAGGTATTAACGTAATAAATATACTATAGAAAGATAAGGACTCTAGAAAAAAGAACTTAAACTAGAAAGGTATAGGTAGGTATACTAATTAGATCCTAGACCTCCTATTTTAATAATACTATATAGTAGGTTACTATATATACTATAGAGAAATAGGTTATATAGCGCGCGAATATATAAATATAGTATCCTTATATACCTTAGCTATAGCTCTACTATACTAACCTAGAAAGGAAAATACTAAGTCTCTTTAGAAAACTAACCCCCCCTAACCTAAATCCTAGTTAAGGAGTAGTATAGATATACTTAGTAAGAGTTATTAACTAGCTAGATTAGTAGGACTTAAATATCCTAGAGGATACGATACTCCTCTAATAGGTAATAAATAAGCCCCTATTTAAAATATATATATTTATAAATAATAGTATATTTATATAGGTACTAGTTAATTTAGGGTATAAGTATTTTAGTATAGTAAGCGAAGAGGTTATAGAGTAGTAGGACCAAGTTTATTAGTATCCTACTAAGAGCTCTATAATAAGTAGTAGGCTTACTAAAGGCGTAGTAATTACTAGAGTAGCG
This sequence comes from Phaeosphaeriaceae sp. PMI808, assembly GCA_021365335.1. Lineage (NCBI taxonomy): Eukaryota > Fungi > Ascomycota > Dothideomycetes > Pleosporales > Phaeosphaeriaceae > Phaeosphaeriaceae sp. PMI808. Next base: position 652 of record JAJTIZ010000188.1, on the reverse strand, counting down.
ATCCTATACTATAACCTAGATAGATAGTAATTATAATTACTAGCGTATATAATACTAGGACTTAACTAGACGTAATACTAGGAAAACTATAGTTATAATATATAGAGCTATACTAGATATAGACTAAGGAATAATAATAATATATAAAGTAGGTAATATAATTATAAAAGAATACTAGTAGTAATAGCTATTAAGTAAAATAGAAGTAATCTATAACCTATAAATAGTAGGATTAAAGCTATATAAGTAAAAGAAGGATAATATAAAGTATTCCTACTATATAATAAGTATTAGAGAAATTATAACTATACTAAACCTAAAAAGAGGATAAATAGAAGATAGAGAAATAAGATTACCTAAGAAACTAAGTAACTTTATATAGCTATTTAATAAAGAAGCTACTTATAGATTACCTCTATACTAGGACTATATAGACTACTATATTTACCTAGAATTAAGAAGTAATAGAAGACTAGTAGAACTACTATAGGGCCCCCTCTATAATATATCTAGGGAAGAACTACTAGAGCTTAGGCGCTAGTTAACTAAACTTATAGATAAAGGTTAGATATATACTAGTACCTTATCTATAGGCGCCCTAGTCCTACTAGTTAAGAAGCTAAGAGGTAGATAGAGACTATATATAGACTAT